>CM049814.1:11634339-11844339 GCA_027422405.1 Ptychobarbus kaznakovi | reverse complement strand
GTGTGTTTTAAAACATTTAGTTTAACATTCTATTTTGCTATCTATTTCTGTCTATGTGCTCTTCGACATATTTACCATTGCCAATTAAATTAACAGTTGTAAGAATTAAAGTTATCAAAGTTATTAAACTGATGCAGGGATATTGATGCACCGCTTTGCGCACATCCTGCCAAATCACGCACGCAGCACTGCCAATGCTTGCTTTTATGTTTGTGAATGTTATGTTTGTGTGTGATCTGTA
The DNA here is from genome assembly GCA_027422405.1 of Ptychobarbus kaznakovi. NCBI lineage: Eukaryota > Metazoa > Chordata > Actinopteri > Cypriniformes > Cyprinidae > Ptychobarbus > Ptychobarbus kaznakovi. Next base: position 11,844,098 of record CM049814.1, on the reverse strand, counting down.
GGTTGTGTAAAAGCGGAACATGAAATATCATGTGTACTGGAAGAAAAAACAACTTTAACTTTATTTTTTTTGTTCTCAGCGATATGAGTCTTTGCTTCTCCCAAAACAGCTTATACCTATTAAAATGTGTTTTGTAATATTGGAAAAGTGTGACTATGTGTTATTTTTTCTTCATAAAGTTAATTTAAAAAAACCTTGCATTTTTGTGTTAAATGAATTTTTTCTTCTTTTAAGCAACGACCAAGCGGCCACATCAGAGTGTGCCTATGTTTGATAAATTTGCTTATCAAATCATCACGACTTGACTAAAATAAAATGTGTGCCTATAACAGTGCATATCACAGTGTTAGTTTAAAATGTTTAACCTGAATAAATGTGCAATATCCAACAGTGTGTGGAGAGTGAAGTGAAGCGAGCTTTACAGGACATGGAGGTCCACGTGTCATTTGATTTTTTTCTTACAGTTAAAAACATCTTAAAATACTGTGTGATTTTTTTCTCATAAAGGTAAGAGACAAATTATACTTTGTGTAAAGGTCTACTTTTATTTGTGTGCATACACACATATCAACATTGTGCTTTTATAAAATAGGAAACAGAGTGCACTTTCTCTGCCGTTTTGAACAAGAGCACTTCAATGAAGAACCGAAACTGCAACTGAAACTGTCAGAGATATGATAAATCTATCTATAGAAAGCTTTAAAATACTACTTTAAAACGAAATAATTCAAAGCAAAGAAAAACTCTTCATTCCTTGTAAACCGTGATGCAAATTTCTCTCTGCGCGTCCAATGAGGAGAGGCGAGTCAATTTCCCGTCACCTCACCACTAAAATTAAAAATAAGGGAAACTAAAAAGCAATTAAATTTGCGTTTTATATTTAAGTATTCAATAATAAAAAAAAGTATGTAAATCTTTGTCCTTGAAATTTACAGGATTTTGACATTTGTGTTCTGATAGCATATGTGAATTATAAAATGCAGAATGTTTAAAAACAGCTTTAAAATTACTTTATCATTCCAGATGCTTTTAAAAAACTTTTTACTTACATTTAAAGGGGTGTTTAAGCTTGAATGTACTTGAATGCAAAAATTGGTATGAATTCATTGACTATTTATTTGTAAAATAGCTAATTGGGTTGTCTAACACGATCCTTAATGACTAGCACAATTTGTTTTTTCTATGTAATATTTATATGCAGAAATTGACACGCGCCCCCCCCCCCCACCCCACCCCACGCACCCCCTACATAAAACACCTCCCGCGCCCACTGTTCTCATAGCTTCATAAAATTAAGGTTGAACCACTAATGTCACATGGACTATTTTAACTGCGTCCTTCCTTTCTGGGCCTTGAATGTGGTAGTAGCATTGTTGTCTATGCAGGTTGTGTGAAACGACATAAGGGTGTGTAATTAATGACAGAATTTTTATTTTTGGGTGAATTAAGCCTTTAATATATTTGCAACGTAAGCAAAGATATGCAGTGTGTAAATACACAAATACACATTAAATAATAGATTTTACTTTTTGGTAATAATTATGTTGATTAAATATACATGCAGCTCTTTTTAATGAATTTATTTCACGGTTATCCTCCTTTCTATCCACTAAAAAAGGCCTTGACCTCAAAATGAATAAAACGTCTACTTTACTCCAACACAAAAGATGGCGCTGCCGAGTCTTTTGTCACGGTACAACGTCCCTTAAATTGAAAAAAGGGGAGGGAAGAAGAAAGACAGAAGGCGTTAAGACTGACGTGCCTGCCATTTAACAATAGTGAAGACGTGTTCCTCACTCACGCACACTCACCAAAAGTTATCTCAACATCCACCAAGATGGGAATCCGAAAAAAGAGCAACAAGAACCCACCGGTGCTCAGCCACGAGTTTGTGATCCAGAACCACGCGGACATTGTGTCTTGTGTTGCTATGGTGTTTCTGCTGGGTCTCATGTTTGAGGTAAGAAACCTTTTGAAACACTCTCACTCTTACAGATTTAAAACCAGTCTGGCGACAAAGATGACAAATCAGCCTGACCAGTGTTTATATTTTTAGCTTTTTCTATAAGAAATCTAACGGATCTTTCGTGTTCTGCCATAGCCTCGTCCCTTTCACTTCCTTTAACTAAATATAGAACTGTTACTTGTTGGTTGCACTTTTAATTATCTTGCATATTTATGATTCATATAACGCTAAATGCATCTTTCAGAGTATAGTTATGATTTACTCTTAGGCGTTGGCGCTTATTGGAGTCAAATAGTTGGTAATTTTGATTCACACAGACATGATGCATGAGAGCGAGAGAGGAATTCCCTTTGAAGCGATTAAAGGAGCTATTAAACCCGCGAGATAAAAACAAAAATTACCCGCGCAAATGTATTACATTTAAAGGAATGTTGAACGGGATAACATAATTGATCTGTAAAGATGATTACGTAACACTGGAGCTGCACTGATACTTTTACGCGCAATTGAAGTGTTACGTGGCAATCGGAGAACGACCGAGCGCTGTCACCGGTGCACAGCGGCAGCAGGGTTTCGATTTTTGTTACCAAAATGCTTTTACTGATAGCAACCTAATGATTTTACACTCTCAGCACTGGCGAGTTTGCGCAACCGTTATATTTGAACGATAGTTTGCTGAATATCAGCGCCAGTGCTGGTGCATTATGGGAAATGTAGTTTACACTACTGGATCTGATTTTTATTTTAATTTTTTATCTTAATGGGCATTTCTAAACAGATTTAAGTAAATGGTTGTATACGCATCTATAAATTATAATGTTTGAGAAAATTATTATCATTAGTGTATATATACCATTCACTTAGGGAATTTTTTTAGTTTGGCTTAGTGTCATGTTAGAATCATTTTTATACTCCTACCTTTTGTTGTTTTAATATTTTGAAGTGTTTTTAGCTTTATTTTTTGTTTTCATTTAAATGTTTAGTTTTGAAATGTTGTTGTATGCATTTGTCATTTTATTTAATTTCTCAATTTTCTTAAATGTGTGTGCATATATAGTATTTATAGAGTTTTAACTTATAGTTTTAGTTACTTTTTCTTATTTGTAAGTTGCTTTGGATCAAAGCGTCTGCTAAATGACTAAAAAGTAAAGTAACATTTAATTGCCCTCTTGTTGCTTAAAATCTGCATGGCTTATTTTCTAACACCATTAATTTACATTGTGAACCTTATTTTACATACATTGCAAGTGAATGGTGACAATCCAGCTGCCATTCTCTATTGCCAGAGTTTACATTTTGAAATTAACTATTACTTTGTGTATTGACTGCATTTCATATTTTTTTTCCATGTAGATCACATCAAAGGTAGCGGTTTTGTTCATAAGTGTGCAATACAATGTAACGATTCCAGCTAATGGTAAGTATGTGTCGCTTTTTTATATATATTTTAATAATCTGCACTCCAGTTTCTTTTGGTCTGAGTATGATTATTATTTTTTTTTATATTTTCTGTAACATTGTTATTTTTTGTTTTAATTAAAACACTTCAAAATTTTCTGGATATTTTTGTCTAACAGCTCTACTAATGATGTTATACATGAAATGATAATTGATGCCTCTGACACTTACTGTGGCTGTTTATAAGAACGAGCTAGATAATGTAAAAAAAAAAACATAATTTTTTTGTTGTATCTAGATTATCTCTCTTTATTTTGTAAGAATAATGCTCACTTCCAAAGTAAGGTGTAAGATCAAGTGCATTGGTTCTGTTATTCATCATCTTCAAATCAGTTCTGTCTATATTTAATTAAATCAAGAAGTTACCATACTTGGCCACACTGAGTGTGCAATCATGCAATTTAACAAGACAGCATTATGATAATTTTTATACTAGCGTTTTGTTTGTATCGTGGATTTTCAGTGGAAGGTCCAGAGGAAACCGCAGTGAGTTACTTCCATTACGGTCTGAAGGATATGGCCACCGTCTTCTTCTACATGTTAGTTGCCATTATCATGCACGCCATTGTTCAGGAATACGTGCTAGATGTAAGTATCCTGTATACACTGAATAAACTTGCAACGTTTTAGCTGAAACCACTAACGCTTGTCCATAAATGTTAATGTGTGTCTTAATAGTGTTTTGGATGCAACACCGTTAATACTAATACTAATGTTTTGCCATTTATTTGAATCCATGACTGTTCAGAAAATCAACAGGAAGATGCACTTGTCCAAAACCAAGCACAGCAAGTTTAATGAGTCGGGTCAGCTGAGTGCCTTCTACCTCTTCTCCTGCCTGTGGGGAGCCAGCATTCTTGTTTCTGTAAGAGCATCACTACTCTGCTTCATATAAATATGAGCTTGTGTCCAGGTCTGTGTTTATAACGATGTCTGGAAGATTAATTTGACTTATTCTGCTTCATCTGAAGGAGAACCTCCTGTCCAATCCCGTCAGCCTTTGGGACGGTTACCCGCACACCCTTATGCCGTAAGTACAGCTGTCTGTGCTGCTGGGAAGTGCAGATGAATTTAAATGCATAGCATGTTTAAATAATGGCATATGTTGATTAATGAAGGGAAAGTGATGGTTGTTTTCAATGTGGGCCATGGTTCATATTCCATCTCACGTCACATCTGCCGATCTGCTGCATGAACACTCATATAAGATACATCTTCTTTGGTAAACTGATCTACCGGCTGAGTCGCATCGAGAAGACCGTTCAAAAGATTTCTCAAGACTCCTGATCAAATTATCTTGCATTAGTCTACCTCTAATTCTCTCTCCTGATTTTTGTAGACCTACTGTATGTAACACACAGCTTGCAAATGCAATTATCATTGATGTTTGACTTCCTTGAGTCAGGAAGATGCTAAAGTTGTTGCTTGTCTTGGTTTAGGTTCCAGATGAAGTTCTACTACATCTGTCAGCTTGGTTACTGGCTTCATGTTATCCCTGAGCTCTACTTCCAGAAGACCAAGAAAGTAAGCAAGCAAAGTGTTTGAGAACGTGCAGCATGCATTGAAAACTATATTCATGCATCCTGCTATTGTGACAGGACTGATTTCCCTTTCCAGTGGCTTTGTTTACTAAACTTTTACTTTACGGAAGTTCAGTGAAGACGTGACAATAGACGATCACTGTGGACGTTTTTGGATGCACATACATGGAACTTTTCTAGGGGATAGTGTTTATTTGGATATGTAGTAAATGTTGCATGTTTTATTTTTCAGGAAGACATTTCTCGTCAGCTTGTTTATATCAGCCTTTACCTGGTCCACATCACAGGAGCCTACGTTCTGAAGTAAGCAGTGTTTATTAATCATCATAAACATTTGTCAGGGCACACATTTTTTACTACAACATAAATGTTCACTTGAACATTAAATCTAATTGTTACAGAATCCTGCTCTAAATACTCTACCTCTCAAAAATTTAGAGGCCAGTTTTATCATTTTTAAAATGATAAATAAATAATTTTGTGATGATAAAGACTTTTATAATGTTACAAAATATTTCTATTTCACTTTCCAATAAATTAGACTTTCTATTCATAAAAAAATCCTGAAAAAAGTATCATGGTTTCTACAGAGAATTAAGCAGCTCAACTGTTTTCAACATTTATAATAACCAAATCAGCATATTAGAATGATTTCTGAAGGATCATGTGGCACTGAAGATTGGAGTAATGATTGCTGAAAATTCAACTTTGCCATCACAGTCATAAATTGTTTTAAAGGGGTCATATGATGCGATTTCAAGTTTTGCCATCTCTTTGGAGTGTTACAAGCTGATTGTGCATAGATAAGATCCCTGAAGTTGCAAACACTAAAATCTCAAAACCAAAAATATATTCTTTATCAAAATTAAGACTCTGCCACGCCCTCCTAAAACGGCTCATTCAAACACGCCCCCACATGTCTACATCACGATGTGGAAATATTTGAATAATGCAGCCCAAATGTTCACGCAAAGAAAGAAGGTGTGGTTTCAATAACCGCAGTAGTGTTGATGCAGCCGTGTCAGGGAGACACTGTGTGTTTCTAGGCGAAAGCAAAAGCACTTTATTTGGCTTTCCGAAAGTAGATTAATTTAGGAATCATTAAGATTACTTGCAACAGAACAGGACAAACAGATTTGTCTCAACGCATTTTTTATAGATGACCCTTTCGTGAACATAGTAGTGGAGAGGAGGGCCATTCTGACTTTGCTATGACAATCTGGCGCTTCTGAATCCGCAACTGTGTGTATGTTTTGTTATTAGTTTAAGTATTTGCTATTGACTGTTCAAATGCAGAGTTTTGCGCGTCGTGTGTGTGAGAGAGAGAGACAGGGTCACATCACAGTGGAGTCAGCTTTCTTAATCGCGGCTTGTGTGCAAACACATACGAGCTTTCATCACTGTGTGTGTCATGTGACTCTGTTCCCCTTTCGGGCTTGAACTGATTGTAAAACTAAGGACATTATTTTTTATATTTACTTTGAAAGCTGAAGCTTGTGATTATTGTAAGGGGCGTTACATTTCCGATGTGTGCTTGTGGTGTTCGGCCAATCACAATGCACTGGGTCAGTGCAGTGTTCCTGTGTGGCTCAGTGGTAGAGCATTGCGTCAGCAGCTTGTGGGTCGATTCGGCATACTGATGAAAAATGTATAACCTGATGCAAGTCGCTTTGGACTGAAATGTAAATGTCAGTTGGCCAATCAGAGCAGACTGTGCTTGTCGGAAGGTGATGCTTTGTAGAAAACGACTGGTTTGAGAGAGGCGGGGCATAGAGGACCTACAATAATGTACAGCATTTGAAAAATCTGTTTTTTGAGCATTAAAGGTCCCATATTGTCACACCTTTCTGGAGTTTTATTTTAGGTTAGGATGTCCTTAAGTATATATATCTGCGGTATAAGTACCAAAAAACATCTCAATATATTTTTACAGCTCTTTTCTCCGGAGCTCTGCTGAAAACATATCGATTTGTCTTGTTTAGTTAATATTCATGAGCTTCTCTTCTGAGTGACGCATGACTAGGCCAACCACAGGTAACTAGGGTCATGTAGGGCCAACGTCGCCATTATGTCACAAGCGCTAGCTGCAAAACAAAGGGAAAACTGGAGGTGGCCCATTCAAACCAATGCAGATTCATGTTGTGATGTTGGGTGCCAGAATCAAGATTTTTGTTTTTATTCGTCACATAGACAGTTATACAGAATATAATCAGCAGTGAAATGTAAGTTGACGAATCGATGTAATACAGCCTCAAATTAGAAATTTGATCGTATACCTGCTGCCACTGCCAGACAAAAAACTGACGACAGGTGTGGTTAAATGCGATAAAATGAGCGCACACTTCTTATCAAAAAAGGTTCAATAAAGTATTGTCTTGTCTGAAGATTTCTTGCATCTCACGACTATGCTTTGTATGAAATAATGTCTGTTTGCATATGTGTAAAACAACAAACTGACGATTTATAATCATTTGTAATTGTATATATGGTGTTGTGATTAATTGTGGCTGGAATAATAATGTAGCTGTAAAAATAGTTGCCTGCTGAAATTGAAATGTATTTACATCTTCATCATGACTAGATAGACAAGGTGAGTTTGTCTTTACTATACTTGTTAGACGTGATCCACCTCATGGTCGGCCGATCTAGTTTAATCCGTTAAAGTTAACCTTTTCGACATGTTTCCGTGTTGTTGTTGCTCTGCAATGGCATGGATGCGATGCTGTCTGGGGGTTTGGCAAATGGACAGTGGGCGGTGCTCGGGAGGTTTGGCAAACGGACAGTGGGCGGTGCTCGGGATGGTGACTGAAGGCGGTGACTGAGAAGTTCTGACATCACATTTTTACATGGAAGTCACAGGGGCTTGTGAAAATAATACACAAAATAATAATCTTTAAAATAGCTTCATGTAACCCCCTCAAAATATATTAAAATGGAAAACAATTGTTTTAAATTGAAATGATATTTAATAATATTCCTGTTTTTACTGTATGGTCAAATAAATGCAGGGTTGGTGAGCACCCCCCCCCCAAAAAAAAAACTTACTGACCCCAAATAATTAGACATAAGATATATTTGATTGGCCATTGTTGCACCTAATTAGGACATGGTGTAAAGTTGATATGACTGTCATTTACAGATTCAATAATTCCAAACTTATTATTCCATGAAGTAATGATAGGAATTTACACTTTTAAAAGTCTAATACAGCATTTTCACTCATTTTCAGTCTGAACCGGTTGGGCCTGGTGTTGCTGGTTCTGCATTACTTTGTTGAGCTCCTCTTCCATGTATCCCGACTCATTTACTTCAGCAATGAAGACAGACAGACCGGGTGAGTGCTATTCATTACACAGACCAAGTTCAGTTAATAAACACCTCTAATGATTTTTATTGTGCACAGATTGAATATTAGCACATTTCTGCGTTCAAAAACCCAGGAAAGGATGACATTATGAAGCATTTTGTGTATGTTAACAGGTTTACAGTGTGGGCTGGTGTGTTTGTGCTGGGCCGGTTGTTGACACTTTCCCTGTCTGTTCTCACTGTGGGCTTTGGGCTGGCCGGAGCAGAGAAACAGGGTCTGAACTTCGCAGAGGGAAGCTTTAATGTCCTGGTTGTTCGGTAAGCTGGGTGAAATCATCTTGTTGTATTCCTTCATCATTGCAAAGGAAAGTAAGGAATAATTAAGATCAATCATGCAAGTGTCTTAAAGCATTTTGGATTGCTCTTCAGCAGTTGCCGTTTTGATTTAATCTTTCAAGAAGTAATTTTTAGCAACTTATTATAAACCAAGTGCCTTGTCATGTGATAGGTTTCAATTTCTGTAGAGCTTTGAAGGAGTACATTCTGTTAAAATCAAATAGTTTGCACCATGCTGGTTTTGTGGTATGTGCAATGCTGTCCAAATCTGATTTGCACAGTTTAGTTTTGAAGTGTTTTGTTTTCAGTATGAAAGTGCAGAGTGAGAGATGGTAACACAGTTACGTAGCCAAAAAAAACCTCTTGGCATCAAATATAATAATTTTCTCTAGTGTCCCAAAACTTCCAGTTAGCCATCAAAAAGTATCAACTCATAATATATAATCACATTATAAAAGCTTTTCTACTTGAAGTGAGAGCCTTTTGGATGGACATGATTCATTTAAACACCAGATGATGGAAAAGCAATGACGACCTTTTGCTTTATTATTGTAGGAGTTGTTTGTAATGGCACTCTGTTTATCTCAGGGTGACTGTCCTGGCTGCAATATGCATCACTCAGGCTTTTATGATGTGGAAATTTATCAACTTCCAGCTGCGACGATGGAGAGAACACGCACAGACTCAGACCTTAAAGAAGAAATCTTCCTCTTCTAAGAGCAAATCAAAGAAAGGTCAGTATTGCCCACTTAAGATCAGTTTACACTTTTTTTTTTTTTTTAAATACCATATGCTATTCTAATGTTCCAGTTAGGGTGGGCGATATGACTGATGATATGAGTCATTTCAGAGGCTGCTTCCACTTTATTTTACCAATATACTGACATGCGTCTGATTTTCTCCCAACTGTTTACATTCGCTTAAGACATAAGCGTTTACATGATTACGTGCCAAAATGGCACTTTGACAATTTTGTGTGTATTTGACCATCAAAGCACAGAAAGCCAATAAAGAAAACTGAGTTCTTGATTGTATGCTGTCTGATAGATGTGCATGTTTTGGGTGTAAGTCAGGGCAAGTAATGTACAGCTTCTTTTTTGTGGCTTATTGCACTTAAAGGGTTAGTTAACCCAAAAATGAAAATTCTGTCACATGGACTATTTTAACCATGCCCTTACTACATTTCTGGGCCTTTGGAACGTCTTGCTTTGCTGTCGATGGAGGTCAGAAAGCTCTCATATTTAATCAAAAATACCTTAATTTGTGTACGAAGATGAACGAAGGTCTTGTGGGTTTGGAATGACATGACAGTGAGTAATTAATTAATAACAGAATTTTCATTTTTGGGTGGACTATCCATTTACTAACATTTTTTTAACATAAAGCATGTATATAGAATACAATTTAATGCTGGGTACACACTAAAAGATTTTTAAAGTCTCATAAGATCTTCAAAATGTAAGACCACAAACATGAGGGAAAAAATCCTAGATTTAACCGTTTTGCTCCTATAGTGTGTGGTGTCCTTAGGGGTTCCCCCCACACAAGGATTTCTGATAGTTCATGATCGGGGGGCACCTCCGATGTTCTTCCGAGCAGATTCAGTCACTCTTAACACAACTCACACCACAGGAAAATCTGACAAGATAGTCTTTAGAACCACCAAGATAATCGGGACATTACCTAAGATTTTTAGAAGAGGAGAAATCGGCCCAAAATCAGCCGATTATCTTGTGGTGTGTAACCAGCATAAGCAATAAAGTACTTGAGGCTGTACTTTTTTGTGAATATAGTTGTTTTTAAAGCGTATTGCTTTAAGTAAAATCATTAAAGGGATAATTGGCCTAAAAATTTACTCGCCCTCAAGTTGTTTCAAGCTGTATGAATTTCTTTCAGCTACTGAACACAAAGGAAGATATTTTGGTAAGCAAACAGTTGCTGGTAGCCATTGACTTCCATTGTATGGAAAAAGTACTATGAAAGTCAATGGCTACCGTCAACTTTTAGGTTACCAACATTATGCAAAATACCTTCTGTGGTCAGCAAAAGAAAGGAACTAATTTTAGGAAGGTGGAAGTTGAGTAAATGGTGACAATTTTCATTTTTGGATAACTAACGATCTCTTTTAGTGGCGTCTTTCTACCTAGAGATGCACTACAGGTGAAATGTTTGAAAATATATTATTATTTTTTTTTTAAGAAGTGTCTTAATACTCATCCAGCTGCATACAGGTGCATCTCAATAAATTAGAATGTCGTGGAAAAGTTCATTTATTTCAGCAATTCAACTCAAATTTTGAAACTTGTGTATTAAATAAATTCAATGCACACAGACTGAAGTAGTTTCAATCTTTGGTTCTTGTTAATTGTGATTTTGATTTTGGCTCACAATTAAAAAACCCACCAATCTCAACAAATTAGAATATGGTGACATACATCAGCTAATAAACTGAAAACACCTGCAAAGGTTTCCTGAGCCTTCAAAATGGTCTCTCAGTTTGGTTCACTAGGCTAACACAATCATGGGGAAGACTGCTGATCTGACAGTTGTCCAGAAGACGATCATTGACACCCTTCACAAGGAGGGTAAGCCACAAACATTCATTGCCAAAGAAGCTGGCTGTTCACAGAGTGCTGTATCCAAGCATGTTGAACAAAAAGTTGTGGAAGAAAAAGATGCACAACCAACCGAGAGAACGCAGCCTTATGAGGATTGTCAAGCAAAATCGATTCAAGAATTTGGGTGAACTTCACAAGGAATGAACTGAGGCTGGGGTCAAGGCATCAAGAGCCACCACACACAGACGTGTCAAGGAATTTGGCTACAGTTGTCGTCAGAGGCGTCTTACCTGGGCTAAGGAGAAGAAGAACTGGACTGTTGCCCAGTGGTCCAAAGTCCTCTTTTCAGATGAGAGCAAGTTTTGTATTTCATTTGGAAACCAAGGTCCTAGAGTCTGGAGGAAGGGTGGAGAAGCTCATAGCCCAAGTTGCTTGAAGTCCAGTGTTAAGTTTCCACAGTCTGTGATGATTTGGGGTGCAATGTCATCTGCTGGTGTTGGTCCATTGTGTTTTTTGAAAACCAACGTCACTGCACCCGTTTACCAAGAAATTTTGGAGCACTTCATGCTTCCTTTCTGCTGACCAGCTTTTTAAAGATGCTGATTTCATTTTCCAGCAGGATTTGGCACCTGCCCACACTGCCAAAAGCACCAAAAGCTGGTTAAATGACCATGGTGTTGGTGTGCTTGACTGGCCAGCAAACTCACCAGACCTGAACCCCATAGAGAATCTATGGGAGTATTGTCAAGAGGAAAATGAGAAACGAGACCAAAAAATGCAGATGAGCTGAAGGCCACTGTCAAATAAACCTGGGCTTCCATACCACCTCAGCAGTGCCACAAACTGATCACCTCCATGCCACGCCGAATTGAGGCAGTAATTAAAGCAAAAGGAGCCCCTACCAAGTATTGAGTACATATACAGTAAATTAACATACTTTCCAGAAGGCCAACAATTCACAAAAAAAATTTTATTGGTCTTATGAAGTATTCTAATTTGTTGAGATAGTGAATTGGTGGGTTTTTGTTAAATGTGAGCCAAAATCATCACAATTAAAAGAACCAAATACTTCAGTCTATGTGCATTGAATTTATTTAATACACAAGTTTCACAATTTGAGTTGAATTACTGAAATAAATGAACTTTTCCACGACATTCTAATTTATTGAGATGCACCTGTATATAAATGTATAAACATAGAAAAAATACAGTAATATTGTGAAATATTATTACAATGTGATGAAGTCAAAGTAATGGTAACTCATATTCATAATTTGTCCTCCGAATTTAACCCATCCGAGTTTGTGCAGTGAATAGTGAACACACACTCATACACACACCCATAGTAGTGGTGCCAGAGGAGCAATTGGGGTTTAAGTGCCTTCCTCAAGGGCACCTCAGATGTGGGTATTAAGTGTGTCAGAGAGCGCTGTTCAATCAATTCCCTCATCAACATTTCCTGTCGGTTTTGAGACTCAAACCTGCAACCTTCAGGTTACAAGTCTCCATGACTCTCTAACCATCAGGCCACAACTGTCCCTATTTAAAAGAACCGTTGTAATTGCTAGAGTAATGACTGCTGAAAATTAAGCTTTGCCACTTCAGAAATTACATTTTTAAATATATTAAAATATAAATAAAATCTTTTAAATTGTAATTATTTCTGAATTTATTGCTTTTACTGTATTTTTGATCAAATAAATGCAGCCTTGGTGAATATAAGAGACTTTTTTTCAAAAACATAAAAATGATTATCCCAAACCTTTGACCAATATTAACAACACTTAAGGTATCTAGACTACAAAATCACTTACGTCAAGCATCTTGTCGTTTGTATTTTCACAGCCAATGGTGTGAACGGATCTGTTGGTGCCAGTGGAGCAGATTCCCCGAGATCGAGGAAGGAGAAGTCATCATAAAGTGCTCTTGGTCCCAACTTCTGCCTTGGCTGAAATCAGCCTAATCATTCCTCTCCCTCCTATCTGTCCCGCAGTTTATCTGTTGCCCCTTTCCCCTCTTGTTTGTCTGAAAAAAAAAACAACCTTGCAACTTCCTCATCCTACTCCTTGATCCTGTAGGATACTGAATGCTGTATGTCCTGAAGCCATCCAACTATTGTCTCTTTTCAAGAAGGGCTTAAGGAAAAGTGGCTTTGGGGGATTTTGGAGGGGTTCTTTTTATTCCCCCTTTACATTTCTTTCCTTTTTCTAAAGGTCCATATGCTCTTTGCTTTATTTGCTTAATGCTGCAATCCCAAATCCAAATCTATGATCCAGCCATACCTACAAAGAAAACATGAAAGCTGTGGGGGAAATGTAACTTATTTCTTACAAGTGCCTAACCATACATCATTTTGACAGATCAGAGAGGAATAATTCAGTATTTTAACTTGAGTTTGAAATCAGGGTTGTATTTAAAGTTCTCTGGAGGCTCACAGTTTTTGTTGATTCTATCTTATGCATTTGGAACCACGTCTAATGGCTCTTTATTTGTATTGTTGTATAAACACATTGTCACTCTTTTTTTCATTAGAAAAAAGCTCATTAGCAAAATTTTCATTTGATGCCTTTTTTAATGAATTGCATTTGTTGCACTGTGCTACATTATTGGTCAAGGTATGCAAAAAAAGTGTAATGCTCCACAAATTGCGTAAAATTAGCAAAGGATGATGAACAAAAGCTGTGTGCTTTTGATTTGTCAGTAGATTATACCTTTTATTCTTGAACTTGGCACATCTGACTTTGCTGTTCGGTGTTGATAACACATGAAAATGTCACATTCAAGTGTCATTCCAGTGAGAGTGAGTCTGAAGTCAGGGTCTCAGAAATCATTTTCATAGATTGTTTTGATTTAAGAACAACAGTACATAGAGAATGAAGTTCAATAAAAAAGCATTATCTCACATTTATTTTACCCAAGTACAACCAATGAGAAAGACAACCAGTGAATACATTAATTAAAATTGTTTTCACAGTATGTGTCCCTATTTCACTGTATTGGTTATTAGTCTATATTTGGTTTACCACAATGTAGAAAATAACCGTTTAAACATTTTCAAAATTGCATTTTTGTATAAATTCGTGACAAGGGGTTGAACGGTTTCAACCACTCAAAGCAAAATCAAGTTTTCAAACAGTGTTTCAGTAAATTTCGAGTCCGAGTTGGTCAGAAAGCGCCGAATAACATTCGTGAACAGTAACCATGGCAACAGTTCCAGAATCATTCTATAGCAAAGGAAAGCGCTGGTTTTAAGCCTAATAATATTAACAACAATTTGTTTTATTTAAAAAAAAAACTATTTAATAACATACGTAATTCTCAAATGAAATACAGTTTAAAAAGCGTACTGAAAACTTGATTAATTTCATTTTGTTTCAAGAGGTCCCTTTAAACTGTTGGTTTGACCATGTAGTGGCGCTGTTGGCCAAGATTTTTCTTAATCGTGAGAACAGTGATATTTATTGTTTTCGCAAATCACTGCGTATGTAGTGGGTATTTTTCAGTAGCAGAAGTATAAAATATGAAACCAAAATAACATTTGTATTAATGCTTTCCTGAACTGATAGCGCAGTCTCTTTCGGGACATATCGTTGCGACAACCCCGCGCTGTTTCACAATTGTTGTCAAGCGCGTGCCAATCTGAAAGAGTGTGAACAGCGAATATTGCATAAGTCACTGTTTGCAGATTTCCCTTTGAGAGAAGTTACATTCGCTGTAGACCTTTGATCGACACGGGCTGCAAGCTGTAGGATTCGTTTCGATTTGCCCATACTTCACCTCGCTCGCTGGCTGGCGTTCACATGGAAGTATTTTATATAGGATATCAACCTGTCGCCGTGTGGGACACCTGATACATTTGAGGTTTATTGCTGTGCTGAGTAATCACGGTAAGCTTTGGCTTTCTGCCCGATCAAACAGTCACTGCTCGTGGCCATTTGAGGCTTGTATTCTTGGAGAAAAGTAAGAAATATTTGTCTTTGATAACTCAATGGGGTTATGATACATGGTGGAGTACTAGACTATTGAAAAACCCTTATAGGGCTTCTTCCCATTGTATTTTACAGATGTAATGACCTATGTTCGTTACCTTTAAACGACGGCTACAGATGTGGACTCATAATCGAGGAAATGTGTCATAAATTCAAAAAAATAATTTAAATAGCTTTATATTTTTTATTATTAAGCTATGTATCATTTAATTTCCTTCAGTGATGTGACTTAATCAACATATATTGATTGTTTTTCAGTACAAGGAAGACTTGAGGCGTTTAAAACAATTATTTAAATGTTTAGATTATTAAAAAATACTAATGATTGATGAAACTGGATTTAAATGAACTATTTGTTATTCTCAGACCCAAACGCTCTAGCATTTTCTCTTATATTACTAAGGCCTTAACGTGGTCGAACGGGTTCTGGAGTTACTTTGGTGTTTGTTAAAGTTTTTATTTGCTAACAAATGTAGATTAAATGTATATTATGAGTCCTGAAGTAAAGCATAACGCGCAGGGTGTGATGTATGGAGGTCTGGAAAGCAGTTTCATGTGGGTCATCTGATGTGATTTTTAATTACACTGTTATGACATTGATAATAGAGTGCAGATTGCTTTTGGTTTGGGATAACAACAACACAGGCTCGTAACCTGACCACTCTGGCACACTTTTTCTCCCACGGCACCACTTTAAAGCCGAAAGCTTGTGTAAACTGGCTTTTCAACACTGTTTTGATTCCCTCCCGTAATATTATGAAACATCTCCTCTCAGTTAAAAAAAACAACAGAAAATCCAATCCAACGGGTGAGCCGTGTCCTGCTGTATCATCATTTTGCCCCGTTGCTCACTGCAAGGTTGCTATGCAGGCTAGAGTAAACGAGTAGATACTGGTGCTCATAGTATGTGGGGGAGGTTTTGCTGCCGAGATAAACAAGCAGCCAGCCAGCCATCGTTAGGCATAAGGCAGCAGGAACATGGCGGCGGCAGTTAACTATAATGCTGTTTCACCAACCCGAGGGTCAGAACTGGAGACAACGTACTGGATTTAAGAGGAAACAAAACACTGTAAGTCTGACATGGTTGCAAATGTTGATTGTTTGCCGGTGAATGGAGGTTTGGCGATTTTTACACTCTCGCTGCAGGATCCAATCACAGTTCCGCGGCGGCGGTATCCTGCATTAGCTTTGCTAAACCAGCTACACTCGCTATTTCAGCCTGGCCACTTTGCAGAGTTAGAGTTGTGTGTTTTGCCTGTTGTCGTTGTGTAAACAACTCGCTTTGAGCGACCTTGAAGCGGATGCACGGCTGTTATTGTTTTAACATTTCAATTGTGTCGCTGATTTACTTGATTCGCCCGCGCTGCTCGCATTTGAGCGATTAAGTTTAGCCAGCTCCCCCCTCTTATCTGCCTGGCTAGCTTTAGCCTGCGAGCCTCCATTTGATTTGGCGAGCAAGGCAAATTCAACGATATTCAGTGCTATTTTAACTTCAGCGGGCAGAACTGTTACATTTAACGTGTGACTAGAGTTCCACTGGAGTGCTTGTGTTACATCGTGGCGAGTTGGACGGTAACAGTTTGAGCCGCTAAAAGCAACAATGTGTCGTTCGCGGGCGCGTTCTATTGAAAGTAAACGCGCGTTGTTAGTTGACGGTCTCCGCGTTTCGTTTCCGTGCTGGCTGAGGTTAGTGAGTCAGCTCTTTGCTCAAAACTACTGCACGCCACGGCTCGGTTTTCTGGAGCTCGGCTGATTGAAGAAAGGAAAAGTTGGGCGCCAGTGGCTGGGAACGCTGCTAATTAGCATATACCTCGTGATTTGCCTGACCTCCGCTGTTTTCGCAAGCGCTTATATGTGGAGCAGAGGCTGCTTTTGTCGTCCAGCTCTCCGGGAGATTTTTAGTTTGGTCGACGGAGTTCGTAGCCGCCGTGACGAGGTTTTACGGTGCATGACGTCACGCCGCCGGGTAGTTCATTGGTCTAGGTCATGTTTAGATGCATCTTTAGCATTTAAAGGATTAGTTCACTTTCAAATTCAATTTTTTTCTTATAATTTACTCACCCTCATGTCTTCCAAGATGTTTGTATTTCTTTCTTCAGTCGAAAAGAAATGAAGGTTTTTGATTAAAACATTCCAGGATTTGTATCCATATAGTAGGCTAAACTTCAATGGTCTCTAAACGGTTGAAGGTCAAAATTACAGTTTCAGTGCAGCTTCAACGGGCTATAAATGATACCAGACGATGAATAAGGGTCTTATCTAGCGAAACGATCGGTCATTTAGAAAAATAAATGTATATGCTTTATAAACACAAATACTCGCCTGTTCTGCGATGCGCGTCCCAGATTTCACGTAATGACGTTGAAAAAAAGGTGCGAACCGTGGTCTTTGTTTTCAGTTCGTTTGTGTTTTCCATATTTCCCTCACTTTCCTTTGCCTAAATAGCTTATAAAAGCACCGTGCGTATTTTACTTTCACT
Organism: Ptychobarbus kaznakovi; assembly: GCA_027422405.1. NCBI lineage: Eukaryota > Metazoa > Chordata > Actinopteri > Cypriniformes > Cyprinidae > Ptychobarbus > Ptychobarbus kaznakovi. The sequence goes on along the minus strand of CM049814.1, from coordinate 11,826,465 downwards.
TTGAAATTATCTGCAATTCGGCATCAATTGCTTGAAGTCAAGCAACAACAAAATACAACTTAGAACAAAGAACTTTTATTAACAAAACGAATACAAATACATCATGCTATATGCCTAAAATAAAAAAATAACTTGCACAGTTTAAATATAGGCCATACAAAACTGAAAATCAGTAAAGAATGAGGAACAAACAATTATGAAACAGAACGGTTATTAGCAAAACGAATAAGAATCGGTGTTCCTGTGGCTCAGTGCTTAGAGCATTGCGTTAGCAGCGCAAAGGTTGTGGGTTCGATTCCCAGGGAACACATGTACTGACAAAAAAAAATTATAGCCTGAATGCACTGTAAGTCGCTTTGGATAAAAGCGTCTGCTAAATGCATAAATGTAAATGTAAATAAGAACATTTGGAGGCACGGATCAAGGCACCTTGATGTAAATTAAAATAACGGGGGGAAAAAACACACTTTTTAAATAAAATAAAAATCATGGTGAGCAAGTGACGTAACCGGTGCTGCGGCTTAAAACCGGTATCCCCGCCAACACCGTTGCAGCAAGCCTAGTTGAGTTGCAACTAGTAAATGAAACACTACAGGAGTGTTTATTATCAATATGTTCTGTTAACTGAATTGAACGCCATGCCAGTTGTTTGAACCTGTTTCCAGGTTCTCAGCTCCCAAACCCTATTGGTTTACTTGTAAGAAACGATCTGCTTGAATGCCCAAGCTTGGAGCCTGTGCACTGACAGCTGGTGTTCACCTCAGATTTGCATCAGTGCTGCTAAGAGCTGCAGTAGTGTGACTCAGCCTGTTGGACCAGTAGCTCAGTTCATGCTAGCTTTGTTACCCACCTCTTACATCATGCTGACACATTCCAGAGAAGGGCTTGTGTGGTAAGCAAATGCTCCCACAGCCCAACATAAGAGTAATTTGGCCATTGCTTTAATTTGTTTGATTTGTGAACAATGCAGAGTATTGTATGTATATGCAAGCAAACTTGTTGTTATTCTTGAAACTAATAGATAAAAAATAATTTTAATTGAAATCTAAAATGCTTCAACTTAGACTTAAAAACAAAAAACTGAATTAAAAAGTAAAGTTCAAAAACTGATTTACTAGCAATTTCTGAGTGAATTTTTTAAATTTTCTCAAACCCAGTAATTTAATTTAATATTTGTATTTATTTATGTAGCTGTTTACGAATAAATATGTCAAAAGGCTGAGGTGTGGCCTTAAAAATTCAGAATCTGTATGATTTCAGTTAGATTTTTAGATTAATTTACTATCATTTTCTGAGTGAAAATTGTTTTATTAAAATTGCTTTTTTTTTTTCAGGGTATTAAAAGAGTTTTTAATTTAAACAAAGCTGAAATACTTAAATTTGGAATTAAATAAAATGCAAAATTTTGTCTTTGCAACTAACTGACATAAAATAAGTTGTAGATCTAAAACTGAAATAAAAAATAAAGCAAATTAATAATACAAATAACATAACCACATACAAAATTACTCAAATTTGCTTAATCTAGAATTTTACATTTGAACAGAAATCTTTAAAATATTTTTTTAATAAAAGCTAATTCAAAATATTATCAAACACTACAATGGTATATAAATAATACTAAACTAATTTCAATAAACATTGTCATTTTTTTCAGTTTATTGAGTGCATTTTACAAGAAACAAACTATTATTGAAAAAAATAGTTATTTGCCATTTCTTTGTAATTATTTGTTAAATTCACTAGTAATTTCTGAAAGAAATGTTCAAATTTACTCAAACTCAGTATTTTTTTTCCTGTGTACAAAGAAAATTCTGTTTTCTGAAATAAAAAAAATCTGCTATACAGAATCCTTTTAGTATCAGTATGCAGATTTTGTCAGAAAGTGCACACTTCCTTTTGTAGTAAAAGCTTTCCTGACATCCTGTAGTAGTAGCTGGATTATTTAGGGATTTTTTTCAGTCAGCCAAGACTATCTTTGGTAAGATGTATTCCCAGACAAACTGCGGTGTGTGTGTGGGTGTGTCTATACCGACAGGACTCACCGCAAGCATGCGTGTACGCCGATGCCGTCTAGGTCTCTGTGGCTTAGCGGCATTCACGCGTGGCAATCTAAAAATGGCATATCCACCAGTGGATGCTGTGGTCACATGACCTCCCGGCTGCCGGCGGTGGGGTGGAAAGCAGAGCATTATTTCACATGCAACCAGCCAGCAGTCCAGATCCATGATTTCATCCTGGATCAGCTGACCTTTGACTCGCTGTATTGATTGAGGTATTCCATCACAGTGAATTGTTGAACTTTGATCTTCCTGCGAAGTGCATTTGCCACAGTCGCAGGCCTTCAGCTCTGGGCAGCTGGCCGCCACGCATGCTCAGCAGAATGTTGAAAGGAACAGAAATTTGTCACAAGGCTGTTTGATTTTCACGCCACAGTGACAAGATGCAGTCTGTCAGTTAGAGGGATGATCATATGAGCCACTATCAAATCAAATCAGTGTCAAATGGCATCAGTTTGGCATGCAGGGAAACACAAGCTCTAAAATCATTGGCTGAAAAAATCACAAAGATACAGATGTAACACCCTAATTTTTAAATGCGTAACGTGGGAAGTGTGTTTTACCGGGACGCAGTAGCTCTGTGTGTTAGGATTACTGTAACCAAATTAAAGCTAATTAGAAGAAAGCTGGAAAATGATGACCTTGTCCGGCTTGATTAGGTTAGACCGCGGCTGAATGTGAACATGCCTGCTCTCTCTCTACCTTTGATTCTGTTCTGTGCACACGGGTCCTTTTTTCAGTCTTGTCTCAAATTACACTGGGAGCAAAGGGCAGGGAGGAAACCAGGTCTGCCTAAATGACATTGCTGCTCACATTCAACAGTAATGTGCTTTTCTTAGGAAGCATATTTACAAAGCTTCAGCTGGAGTTTGTCAAAATGGCTGTAGTTAGAACTAATAAGCTGTGACTTAAGTCGGATAATTGCACTGTATGATGTTATTAGGGCCGTCAATTGATTAATTAATTGCAATTTTTAATTGATAGAATAATTAATTGATTTTTCCATGTTTTCCCTTTTTTTAAAGAATTGTTTTAAAATTAAATTTAAAGCCCCAATATAATTTTTTGACTTTGTATAATGTTTTTTGCTTGCCTAAAACATTAAGTATATTTTCCCATTCCTCACATTTAATTAAGTTAATTCCATTATATACTAATTAATTGATTTTTTTTCATGTTTTTCTTTAGAATTAGTAGTTTTAAAATTAAATTTGCAGCCCTAATAACTTTGTTTTACATACTTTTTTCTTTCTTCTCCACATGCCTCACATTTATTCAAATTAACTTATTTATAATCAAAGCAACGTTTTTTTTTTTTTTTTTTTTTTTTTAACAATTTAATTTATAGTCGTAATACCCTTTTTCATTTTTGTATGATTTTTTTTTGCTTGCCTAAAACATTTTGTATCTACTTCTCCAAATGGATTGCATTTAAAGCAAAGCAAAAATAATTTCAGTAACTGTTTCTTGTACTCCTGAAATGATATGTAAACGAATGTAAGTTTAGGAGCGTGTTGCCAGGGTAACAGCGGGTAGATGGGCCTAAGGCCTCACAGTGACGGATGAGCTGAGTTCTAATGGCCGGGTTCATTCCACTCACCGCTTCCTCTCACAGACATACCGTCCTTGCACAGAATCTGACCCAGGATTGCTACACACATCTCTCTCAACTCCCCACTTCTTCCTAATGAGCCTGCTGCGTGTGTCCATGATGGCTCTCAGACTGTTCAAAATGTCCTGTCTCTCAGTTGCATATTGGTTTAGTCTAGATAGCTTAGAGTACTTTAAAATGTAGCCCATCCAAATATTGAAAATGTTTTGGATTGTTTTTTTTTTCTGCCTCCTTTTTTGTTTAACTAACTTTTTGAATGTGAACATTTTAGGCCCCCAAATGCTAATTGTTAAAGGGTTAGGTTCACCCCAAAAATGAAAATTATCTCGTTAATTACTCACCCTCATGTCGTTCCAAACCCGTAAGACCTTCGTTCATCTTCGGAACACAAATTAAGATATTTTTGATTAAATCTGAGAGCTCTCTGACCCTCCATAGACAGCACAGATATTACCACGATCAAGGCACAGAAACATAATAAGGACATCGGTAAAATAGTCCATGTGACATCAGGGGGTCAACTGTAATTTTACGAAGCTATACTTTTTTCAGTAATTAATGACAGAATTTTCATTTTTGGGTGAACTAACTCTTTAAATACTTTAACATTCCTCGCATGGGTAAAAAAATCATAATATCTGAGCAGTTCGCAAACATTCTGATGCTGCCCACACTGCTTTGTGAATATGTAAATGAGCTGCACGCTTTCCTCTCAATAACAAAATAAACACACAACAAACTTGACAGCGTTGAGAAAACAGCAGTTAAGCAAGCATCTGATCATAGCGACGTGGATGTTTGCAGCAGCTCTGCTCTTCTTTTCACATGTATTTATGTAGCACTTTATACAGCAGATTGCTTTACAGCATCAAACATGGAAATAGTGTCAATGTTGCTTTCAGTTAGAATTACAACTTTGATTTCTACTATAAAGCAGCTTTACAGCTTGTTTGTTTTTAACTCGTGTCTGAGTCAGACTGAACAGAGTAAATGAACTGGAGAAGTAGTAAGGTGTTTACCAGATTGAATGTTTACGTATGAGCTCAAATGTGTATTGTATGGGTTGTAGGAACGGATTGAGAAGCACATCGGTAGACCTCGGCTGCGATTACATTTTCTTTTTAATCGAAGAAAAGTTTAAGGGCAGGCAGAAGGAGTGTTACTGATCCGGGCACTGAATACGTCGCTCTGCACTTACAAGCGAGACGCTCTTTCTCCACTCAAGTACGTATTGATTTGACTTTGGCTGGTGACATTATGTTATTGCCACAGATATTTACTGTGAAGGTGGCCTTACACAAACTGGCGCACTGCAAAGATAATGGAGGTCATGTTAGCTCCACAAAGAGCAAGTGTACTATAGCTGAAGGAATGTTCCTGGTTGGGTTACGCTCAAACAATAGCATTTGTGACATAACATTGATTGAATAGAACAAAAAAAGGAAAATGTACTCGTCCCTTGCTTGCTTAAAAAAATAAGATTGTGAGGCACGTACAGTGGAAGTTTGTTGGGATGTAAAAGAAGCATTTACATTAATTATTTGTTGAAATGTACAATCTGTTTAAATATTTTTTGTAGTTTTAGGGTTTGTGGATTTGCTCTGCTTTGGCAACAAGTTGTAAAACTGTATATAACTTTACAGTAAAAGTTAGTTAGCAATTTTATTCACACTAAAACCTTGTTTGTATCTTGTATCACTATTTATGTTTGCATACACTAATTGTTATCAGTTGAAATGAATCCAGTCCGATTTCAGATTCTGAAAGTTGTTTATTATTTGAGCCCTAAATGTTGAAATTCAATACACATATTAATTTATATAATTTACATGTATTCCAATCAAAAATGTCATCAGTTCACATTGAAATTTCTTCAGATTGAGGTCATTCGGATCAATTGAGGTGTTTACATGAAGCCTTTTTAGTCACACTTTATTTTAAGGTCCAATTCTCGCCATTAATATACCATTAACTATGATTTTTTTCCCTTAATAAACTCCTAATTTGCTGCTTATTAATAGCTAATAAGGTAGTTGGTAAGTTTAGGTATTGGGGAGGGAGTAGGGATGTAGAATATGGTCATGAAGAATATGTGCTTTATAAACAGCCAATATGTTAATAATAGGCATGCTAATAAGCTACTAGTTAATAGTGAGAATTGGTCTCTATACTGAAGTGTTACCGACTTTTCAGTCTGACTGAACCATCAATCTGATTGTAAACAGATTACTTAAGTGCATGTAAACACAGCTACTGTAATATATTTTTATATATATGTTTTTAATGAAAAGGAGGCACAAGGAAAAGTTATTTAGGGAAGGGAAGTTAGTTCTGAAGAAAGAAGACTTCATTCAAGTTCACCAGTTGCTCCAGTTGTTTCACCAGTGAATTGTGACCTACTCCGATTCTGTTTATGTCGGAAGGGAGGGACTTCTACCACAAGAACAAAAATCAGTCATGTGAAGGCTACCCACAAGTAGTTCACCCACTTTGAAGCACGTTCGTAGATGCCCAGCATGGTATCACTGAGATTTCTGTGATGGAATGCAGCAGGGTTATCCACGTTATCACCAGGTCTGACTAGTTGCGCCCTGCTGGGCACTCTTAACCCAATTAATGAACCTGACAAATGAAAGTTAGCGGAAAGATCAGCGCCTTCTTACCAACACCCTTAGTGAAGCGGATCTCAAGGTCCCTGTGTCGTCAGAGGATATCGACTGCAGCTATGTGGAGAGGATGGTGTTCTTTTCACTGCTGTCTGGAGGTCTCTGCACGCTGGAGCCCAGCGTGTGCCTGGCAGCAGACCCAGAGTGTAATCCTTGGCATCTAGTGTGGCCTGGCACCGGTACAGAAAGCCACAGTTAGAGTGGTGGTGGGGGGGGGGCTACTTTAAGAAATGCCAAGTCGAAGGAAGGAAACAATGATCACAGGGCAGGTTAACCCAGGGTGAGCTTGAGGTTAATGCTGCCAAGAGACATGGTGCGGCTTCACTTTCGCTTCATTAAAGAGATGTATGCGAGGCTTTCCTGTCCGCATTGTAATGTCGGGTCAAGCAGTGGCCAACTACACATTACTGTACTGTGTAAAGAGACCACAGAGACCCCTGCATAGATCTGAGGCGCTTCAAGATTGCTTCCCGTTCACTGTCAGAGACCCTCAACTGAACTCCACCACATTGAGATCCGGTTCTTGTTCGTATATGGTTTTGTTTAAAAAAAAAATATATATATATATTTTCATGATGGTCGGTTCTGTAAACTGTTAAAGAATTATCTTTCTTGTGTTAGGCATACGACAGTATTCATTGTCATGACTAGAGGTGGGCAATACAAGCAAAAAGATGAGCTACTAAATCACAATATATATTACCATTTAAAAGTTTGGGGCCGTAAGACATTTTGATGTTGTTGCTTTTGAAAGAAGTCTCTTTGATCAATTTATTTGATCAAAAATAAAATAACAACAGTAATATTGTGAAATATTATTACAGTTTAAACTTTTTTTCTATTTGAAAATATTTTAAAATGTATTTTATTTCATGTGATGAAAAGGAAAAAACTATTGGATGGAAAGTTCAAAAGAACAGCTTTTATTCTAACTGAAAATCTTTTGTAACTTTATAAATGTCTTTATAAATTGATCAATTTAATGTATCCTTGATGAATACAAGTATTCATATATGATGTTGCTAAAAAGAACATTATTTTGTGTATTTGGTAATGCAATGTGTTTACATGGTTTAAGGTTCAAAAATCACATTATTTGTCACACACCGCACATTATTGTGGATTTATACAAAACTCATCGTTTTGAACGATTGTGTGTGTGTGTGTGTATGTGTGTGTGTTTGTTCACTACTCACTGCTGTGTGTGTGCACTTCGATGGGTTAAATGCAGAGCACAAATTCTTTCCCTTCACAGACAGCTTGTAACACTCAAAAGACGTCATATGACCCCTTTAAAAATACTTACCCCAAATCTTTGAATGATAGTGTATATTAATATTTTATGGAGACATGTTTAAAAAAAATTGTTTCCAAACTCCTAATTTCCAAAGTAATGGATACTGTCCCAATTTTTTTATGGCTATTGTAATGAAACAACTTTATACATAAGATAAAATAGTAGGCTACTTTTAAGAATAATCTTCCCCCAGTGTTTCTTTCTATCTAAAGGCTTTTCATTGCACAGGTCTGTGAGTTCATTCAGCAAAGAATTTGGGATTCAAACCAGTAACATCTTCTTTTTTTATATTTTTTTATGAACAACTGATTAAAAGCCGGTTCATGCTGTATTTTGTTTGTGCACTCAATTCCGAGTCTTGTATTCGTTTCGAATGAATTCAGAATATGTTTTTTTGTTTTCTTGCCACTCAATGTTTTTTGTTTTCTTTGCCACTCAAACTTGTATTTGTCTCATCCCATTCAATATAGACTAAGACTATAAACTTGCATTAACATTTTCATTTAACCGGTACTTCACCCACCTCTAGTCATGACAATCATCTTATTTTTTGTTAACAATCAGCTTTCAAATGTCGGATTAATTTGCAACCAGATTTAATTTCTGATCCTCATTGTTTGTTCTGCACTTCTTCATAATCATTATTCATTATTAAGCACTGATATGCTTCAGTTTGCTTCATCTATACATCTCCAAATCGAAAGGAGATAAAGGCTGATTTTGTTTATCTATTTCGCATCTGCGTGAAACGGACTCCGCTTGAACAGTTTGGATTATTTGGATTCTTCACAGACCTGTCGTTGAATGACGACTCTAATGTGGTCAGCAAGCGCTGAGAGATACCTCAATAAACGCTTGCCGTTCTTTCGGTTCCAGCCCTGGACGGCCGATGATGAAAGAACCACAATTCCCTTGTATACAATCGCCCTCAGGTTGCTTTATTCTTTGTTGAAAGAAGGTTCCAGAAGATCCTCCAGATGGCATAGGCCTCTTTCTCCCCGCAGAGCCTTTCCTGCTGTAAAATTGACTGGGTCTACTATCTATCGGCCAGCTCCGCAAACTGGGCCACAGATCTAATTGCTCTTTCATGCAGTGTGAATTCAGGGGGGGAAATACTTCTGTGGATGCTTGCCTACAGCATGCAGGAATGAACATGGTGGCAAAGATACAGCTTCCGCTTGCAAAACAAAAATGCAGCACCAGCAGAAGAACTCATCTTTACAAAAACCAGACAAAATGCATCGCTTGCTAAAGACCTGACACGGCTGTCCGCACCGTTCGGAAAGTGCAAGCCAATGTCCGTGCATGGCTTGCAAAAGACAAGTCATCGACAGCAAAACGACTCAGGACAAAAAAAAAAGCAAAAGCCTGTTCATTGCAATGTTAGCAATTGAGTTGTGTTCTTCCATTTTCTTCTTGATCGACGCTCTAATTCATCGTCGGCGGCAGTAAACGACAGAACGGTTTTATGTTTAAACCAATACCTGGTGCTCTTATTAGTAAAAGCCCTTAGCTGAATCAATTGCTCCTTCAAATTAACGTATCAGAAGCAGTAAAGTTATCCATAATTCTCTCTTCAAGCAAGAGCGTTAGACAGAAGACTTGGCAGCTGCTATCACTGGAGGTTGCTAAGCAGCTTGATTCATTCTCCAGCCAGCTCGTCTGTCGTCAAAATACATTGCATTGGCTGTCATTTGTCTGCTACAAAACCCGCGCACACCTTCGTGCCTTGATGCTATTTCCGTACGGGCAAAGAATACAGAAGTCCTTAATCTGATTGAGCGTTGGCTCTCTCGAAGGACGTTTTTCTAGACAAACACAAAAAGGTAACAGTCCTGATGTTTACATTACGCTGGCTGCTTTTAGCTTTGGGCCGTCTGTATACAGAAGTAGTTAATTCACTCCTTCACTAAAGATAACTACTGGTCATAGGTTACAGAAAGAGACTGTAAGCAGCCCTTAAAGCCTCTATAATCAGTCTGCGTCTCTCTGTTACAGATATCTGTGGCTTTGGCACCTGGAATTGTGGGTTGTCAAAACAAATCCTCTCATGTTACACCTGAGGAGACAATTACACATACACACCCACGTACCGTGCAGGCGGTGGAGGGAACGATTATCTTTGCATCTTAAACGGTTAACAATTAGTATTGAGATTTAATGTTTGCTGAGCATATTTTAGGGTGTTAATTGCTGTTCGCAACACGTTTTACTTTAGGGATGCACAATACTAGTTCTAGTTAATTAGCTGGTAATTGTTTTAATGTAGAAAAGTTCATAAAATGCGTTAATATGAAGGAATTGTCCATATATTTTTTTTTTAATTATGCATTGCATTATGTCGTGTTTTAGGGTTAAAGAAAATATTCATGAACTTAATGGAAAGTGTCCTGGCAGAAAATCCCTAGGAAATGTCACATAGTGTTGTTATTCATATAGATATTTAAGTTCTATACTATTTTTTTTATAAATTAAATGAATCATTAAAGCAAAAAAAATCAATCATTGTAAGTGCATCACAACATTATAATACAATGTATTTGCCTTCATCTAATTGCTAACTTCTTAATCTTTAAAATACTAATAATTTAAAAACACGATTAAATGTAATCTTTAGCACATCTCATAGTACATATCCATTTATCATACTTCATATTACTTGCAAAAGATAGCATTTAACAGTGTTATTAACTTTTAAGTGAGTATTAAATGAAGCAAAAGGTATCTAAAAGTAAAAATATGGGAAATGAGACATTGTACAATTATATTTCTATTGCTGACTCTGATACTAAAAACTTTCTTATCTGCTGATTGCCAGCATATGATACCGCTGTGTTGTAGATCCATATTTTACTTCCATATATTGCAATGCCAAATAAATATATAAAAAAGCAGGATTCTATTTTATCACCAGGAATTGATTGGATTGTAAAAAATTGGTGTTATTATTATTATTTAAAATGCACAAGTTAATTTCAATCCATAATTTCCAAGTCTTTTATACTTTCCAAGGCAAGATTTATGTACTTGTCTTGTGATGTTTGTGAGACGTAAAACAGTTCGGCAAAATAAGTGGAATTTTATGATTCGGTTAGAATCCATCAGCCATTCATAAAATGATGCCGTAACGACACATTAATTTTATTGACCCCACAGAGTAAATTGTAGAGTAGCCTGGTTAGGTCTATCATAATTTATCTTTTTTTTTCTCTCTCTCTCTCTGGGCCTGGCGCTGATGTTTTCTTTGAATCTCAAGCAGAAAATGTAATTGCAAACTGTCATCTGCAACAATGCATGCTTAGTCTTTACCGCCCAGTAAGTTACTCTGTTTATTTTTGTATTTTTGTCATCTTACAGTAAATGGCCTGGAGTTGCAATCATGACATTATGGTTTATTTTAAAAGCCTTAAGCTTGAGTGGCCAAAGCAGTAATTTTGGATAATCATGGTATTTGACAACCGGAAGCTGTAATGCAATTTTACAGCCTTGATGTTGACTGGCAGAGCGACGTCTGCTGCGTGTGCCGTGTCCACAGAGACAGTTTTCCACTGCAGCCTTTTACTTTTCCCCTGTCTTGTCCAATTACGTGTCCTCCTGGAAAATCGGCAGTATATCTAATCAGGTAATGCAGGATTGTAGTTGCAGGATTTGCCTTCTTGCAACTGAGAATGTTTATTTATTTGTGCAGAAAAGCCTTCTCTTCAATCCAAGACCACATCAGAGCATCAGGTCTTTGCTCGTTTCCAAGGGGTCAAGTTTTGGCTGGTTAGCATGATCCTACTTGGTCTATACATTAAATATTTTTGGAAAGAAGTCTTTTATTCTAGTCAAGGCTGTATTTTCTTCTCTTTAAAAAAAATACAATAAAGACAGTAATATTGTAGAAATATTATTAAAATGTATTTAAAAAAATGAATTGTGAATGTTCAATAGCCATTACTCAGTCTTCATTGTCACCTGATCCTTTGTTAATAATTATAATATGCTGATTTGCTGCTCAGTTAGTATTATTATTATTCATGCTCAATAGTTGGTCTGTAAATCTTTTGTAACATTATTAATGTCTTTACTGTTACTTTAGATTAATTAATTCTCCCTTGTTGAATAAAAGTCTTAGCTTTTGTTTTTTTAAATCTTACCCCAATATTTTGAATGGTAGTGTATCACAGTTTCCACCAAAGTATTAAGCAGCAAAAGCAGTTTCCAACATATGTTATGTGATAATAGTTTCAAATCAACTTATTAGATTGCTTTCTGAAGGATCATGTGACACTGAAGACTGGGTAATGATGCTGAAAATTCAGCATTGCCATCACAGGAATAAATTACATATTAAAGTATATTAAAAGAGATATGTTATTTTAAATTATAATAGTATTTCACAATATTACTGTGCTTACCACATTTTTGATAAAATGTATGCATCCTTGGTAAGCATTAAGATGCTTCTTTCAAAAACATTTATACAAATATTTGTAATTTTTTTCTAGAATAACATGCTGAGTGGTTTGGCTTTTAAAATCTAAATAAAGAAATGTTTAATTTCACAATCTGTTGTGAAATTTGTTGGTTATTTGCTATTACATGTCATGAACTTAAAAGACAATAATGACATAGTTCAGACATCACTGATGAATGGGAATGTAAACGGATAGCTTTCTTCAGGTATTCTAGATCTCCCTTGTCTCGCCACCCACTTCTGAGTCACTGAAATGTTAAATAAAGCAGTTCGATTTACAGTACTCACAATTTAGAAAAACCCAAAGCTGTCTTAGTAAGTCTGGCCATTGTGGAGGTGGCACATATCCAAAAAAAGGGTAAGCGTGGGCTCCCAGCTGCAGAGAATAGAGAATGATAATCGCATGTGGAATTGGAGCTGATTCACTAAACGGAAACCGATCATTGATATGTGAGGTTTTCATAGAGGCAGAGCAGGAAGAGTGTGAGGATGGATACCTCTAGAAATAGTCATGCACACAGAGGGACTTTCATGAAAGTGATGGGCCTGATGTCTTAAAAGTAGCATTTGTCATCTGATTTGTTAGGAGAATATTGTACCATGAAATAATTTTATTGGGATGAACGATGTATTGGTGCCATCTGGTATTTCAATTTCTCCAATTTGACATTTAGGTTACCTTTGTTATTATATAATATTATATATATATCATACATCACTGTTCCAAAGATGAACGTTAATTTTGGGTGAACTAACCCTTTAAATGCAATCTTTACCAAACAATAAATTATAAAAAATATATGCCTATAATATATAAAATATTTAAATATATACAACAAAATATTCAAAATATTTTTAGTGCTTAATTTTAGACAAAATAGTATATATAATTATGCAAAAAGTATGCATTCAATATGATTTATAATACATTTCATAGGATGCAAAAAGATTTGGAAGAAAATGTCTGTTTTCTGGGCTTGTAGTAATTTTTTGTACCTACTCAACTCATGTTAAAATCCTCCAAAATTCACTGAGACATGGCCAACGGTGCTTTGGTTTGTGACTGTACCTAAGCAACTGAGTGGAGAATGCTGCCTCATGGGATGTCTGCTAATGTTGGGTTTTTCACACTCGTCACAGCTGAAAATGAAAATAATTATTTGATTGATAGATTTTGTAGTGTTTCTTTGCAGCTACTTTAGTGAAAGTGGCTTTTGTACAAATTTTGATTGGATTTATTTGATTATTTTTTTGATGCACCTTTTAGACCCAAAGTAGTTTTACTGGTTTCCCATTTGTAAGAAATTACTTTCTCTTTACTCCTCAAGAGGTTCATCATGGGTTCAAGCTACCTCATTCAACATACTGAAAAAGGGGATGCACTCGATTACAAATAGATTATCGAAATGAGGTGTTGGAAAAGTTTCATTCATGTTTTAGGGAGAAGTAATTACCTTGATGAAATCACCATGCTGTGGAATTTACAGCTTAATACTGCAATAACTCGAAACATTAACACCCAGATTGGTGTCACCGAGCAGCACGTTTACTGCTTGATTCATGGCTTTGGCTCAGCAGATAACACTGATTTCCTATGTGACTTAAGATAAGGAACATAAGTCTGCAGAGCAAGAAAACATAGTTTAGTGGCCAATATTTAGTGATTCTAAATTAAGGCGAGCATTGCTTTTACCATTGCTCATACTTGGGGTTATTGACTCTAGCATGTGGCAGCAAGTGTTTTCTAAAATTAACATTTCTTCAGAAAATGTAAATGTCTGGTTAAGTGTATATAATTTCATTAGCTCCAGTGACCAGTACAGTGTGGTGATGTTATTTACTTAGAGGCTTTAAATCTTTGTCTGACTAATACAATCAAGAAGTTGATGGATTGCAGTGAAAATGTTGACATGGAAGGTTAAATTTGTATTTGGCCTCTGCGTCCGACCCATTGTGGTCAGTTTTGAGTGAGTAAAAGAATCTAATCTTTAGCCCTTGAGTGGTACGATTAGCTGGCTGCTTTCCCCTGACATAAGCCTTTAGTGACATCCCCACTGAGATGACTTGCACCTGCTTCAGGCCAGGAGGAAACAGAGAGGATCATGGGGGAGAAAGCAGGATCAGTTACCCTCAAACACAGGGTTTAGACAATCGCATCTAGTCAAAGAGCTGCTAACTGAACTTGACTGAATACGTGAGACTTCTCTAGAATAGAATCTGGATTTCTGGACTTCTATGAGTGGTGTTATTTTGTGAATAGCATTGTTTTTTTCTTTGGGATCCACATAATTTTTATTGTATTTGTTTTTATTTGAGTCTCTGTTACTCTTCTAATTTAAATAGGCAGTTTTTTGGTACCGTGTCATTAATTAAAAAAAATATTTCAATATAGCTATAATATATTTTTATTTCAGTTTTAATTTTAAATCAGTTTTTGTTATTTTAAGTGCTTTGTCTTTTTTATTTTGTCATTAATTAAAACATTTTTATATAGCTGTAATTTATTTTTATTTTCAGTAATTTTAGTACTTCAACTTAAAATTCAACATACTCCATTTAAAATTTTAATCTAATATTTATGTGTTATTTTAAGCTTGATTTCACTTCCCAAAAATGAGTTTTGGTTAACAACAGCAACATTGAATTGAAGTTAGTTCAGTTGTAAACTTCGAGATTTTTAGAAGGATGTGCAGAGCTGTAGGTGCCACACACAACCGGGAACAGCACAGATTCTTTCCCACAACTTACCAACTTCTGGACTAGGAAGCTTTGTATCCACAAATTACCATGTTTTCTTGTAGTACAGCCTACATCTCAAAAGAGAAAAAAATATTTGATTTCATGTGATCTGTCCTGTCCTCTCAGTTTCTAATACATATGCAAGATGTCTCTTTACTCATGACCATTGGGAAATATGTTTCTAAAGTGACATTATGAAAGAGAATGTGTGTTCAGTCAATCATTTCTTTGCTGTTGTAGTATTAAGCATCACAGTGGCCAGTGGTTGAGAGTATGGGGAATATGGTATGTGGTGTTACACATACAACCGTAACACTTACATGAACTTTTGAGTTTTGACCCACACTGCAGATGGAGCGAGATAGAGGGTCTCGGGGAAGGGAATGCAGGACGTCCCACTCTATCACAACATGTTCGTTAGGAATAGATCCACGGTGTGTGGTCTGCTGTCTGTGTGTGTGTGTGTGTGTGTGTGTGTGTGTGTGTGTGTGTGTGTGTGTGTCCAGGCTCTCAGATCCTCCTGGCCCTTTGGTGTGGAGTGTTTATTGAATAGTAAATAGCAGCTGTTATGAATCCTGATTGGAAGTTTATCTGCAGTTGTTGTGACTGTTTGATTTCAGTTGAGATCATAAAAACCTTGTGACTTTTTTGGTATTTGAAAGACATTTCCACAAAAACAAAAAGTCTTTTTTGGTGTCTATGTGACAGCTGAATCAGCCGCTTGACTGATTTACCATGGTTGAGGGACCCCATAACTGCAGTGACCAATCGGGTTAAGATCTGCTGTGGGCTAGAACAAACATGTGACACAAGAAACGAAGGGAAATTCCTCCGGCCTCAGAAAAGACTTTTTTCTTTTTTTAAACTTCCCCCTGACCAGTGAAAAGATGAATGAAGTCTTTCAGAATGCATCTGATGTATCTCTCTATATAATTATGATTAATAGTGGTTTGGATATGCTAGATTCATTTTAATTGACTTTTGTACACAGGCCACGTGATTTCTGTCTCGCATTTAGATCGCTAATGCCATTTACACACTTGTGTAACTATACAGTGAATTTATTATTTTTATGATTATTTATAGAAACACCTGCCCAGAGCGTTCTTATTATTTAATATACCCATCAGAAACCAAGTACTAGGTCTTTTGTTCTCCCTTTGTGTTGTTGTCAGTGTGCGCATGGTGTTGTAGCAGAGAGGCTGCTGTGAAACTACATGTAGCAATATCTGGTCAGCACATGACATCATGTGACAGCGCTGCGGATGGCCCTCCCCTCAGGTATTTGTTCACAAGCTCCCAGGAGAGCTTCTGCATAAGTCAACAACCCCTTTAAAGGCATTTGCTCACAATGGGAGAATTCTGGCTGGTTCTACATGCGCTTTCAACTTTGTTGAATGATACTTACTGTGGCAAGTAATTATTATTTTTTTCCTTCTCGGAGGCTAATTCTGGGATCGGGGAGATGATTTAAACCCTTTTTTCCACTAATTACTTGCTGAACATAATTAAAAAGGCGTACTTCATGTTACTATCTAATAAGCTTTGAAATGGTTCCCTTGTGGAACCAGAGGCCCTGAAGACGTGTGTAACACTATTAAATCTTTACCAACCTGAAGATGATTGTCATTTTTTTCCCTTCTCTTCCTGTTATTTTTTTTCTACAATTTTTCGCCTTTCTAATGATGTTGAGCTCATTTTCCGTCCCTTAATAGTCTTCCAAAAAGTTTGTGATGATTGCTTTATGCCATTTTGGAGATTCTGGCACCATTTGGGTTTCTGAAAGTGTTGATAATAAAAAGAAATGTAGCCTAAGCAGCAAATCCGCATATTAGAATGATTTCTAAAGGATCATGTGACACTGAATTGTGAATTATGTGATGGCTGTTGGAAATTAAGCTTTGTCATAATAAATTGCATATTAAAATAGAAAACAAATAATATTATAAATATTATAAATAAATATTTTTTGATCAAATAAATGCAGACTTGGTTAGCATAAGAGACTTCTTTACTAGTTTTATGTATTTAATTTTTTTATGATCAAGTACTTTATATTTTTGCTAAACTTTCTCTTCTCTGAAGCATCTAATGGTATATTTTTCCTCAATTTTTCTTCATTTCGTCTCTTGAGCACACTTGATGTGTGCTGATTCAACTGTCCCTTATGTCTCCATTTGGCGTTCAACTTTCAGAAACGTTTTAATGGACGGTATAATAGTATAATGAGTATTGTGGGATCATTTAGATCTTTCCCCTTGATATTATTGAGAAGGCCAGAATGGAGATGGTGGATTAAAACATATCCAACTCTTCATTTTTCAACAAGTTTGCAGAGATTGATCACTCTCATATGGTAGTTCACTTAAGCGAATTGCCTGAAATACTTGACTTCTCCGGATGTTCTCGTTGTGCTTTACTAACTATAGCAGAGCTATCTTCTTTCATTTAAAAAAACCTTCTTCAGAAGAATGTTAATTTGAAAGGTGCACATATGGCAAACCACTATCAACCACTTGTGAACAGTATCTTATTTTGGAGGCAAACTATTTCCTTGCTATTAGAATTGATGCCCAATACCTGTTATTTCTTTTTGGACAATTTATAAGCAAAGCTTTCTCCATATGGGTCCCTAGGACATAAGCCACGAATTCCACCCAATCGTTGACCTCTGTGGGTCTTCTCGGTATCACCCGAGCGTGGTTGGTCCTCTTGGAGCCGGTGTCGTTATTAAGAATAGCCACACTCTTCCTGACAGGTCTGGGACTACTCTGCTGTCTCTTCGGTTGGCTGATAGCTCTCTGATAGAGGACAGCTCAAGTGCTGTGCTCAAAGCTGACAGGGCAGATCTCACAAGACGCACAGGGAAGTGATGTCATAGAATCCGTTGTCATACAAAACTCAATGGTTACTTCCAGGTCAGCTGATGGTGTGGCCTCAGAATGTGAATGTTATTTGCAAAAAACTCTTTAAAAATGTATATAAGCGGGCGAATCTCAAGAAACTTCTCAAGAATATGGCCAGGTCGTATTTCACAGAACTCAAAAAAATAAAACATATATATATATATATATATTGATAACATTCAATACTTTTTATTTTTAAGACCAAATAAATTACTTTGCACCGTGAGAGCCTCTATTCTCATTGTTTTTAATACTGTAAATCAAGAATAAGAAAAATACAAAAGCAACAAATTGGCAAGAAATATTAACATTCCAAAAAAAGGCTTCCGTTGCTCTTTACTATTTATTTATACATTTTTAAATATAATATATACATGCATACCTTGGACATGCTTTTTAAACCGGATTTTTCTGTTTAATTGTTATCCGTTTATAAAATTAACAATAAGTTTTGGAGCTCTTAAATTAGTGTAAAATGACTTCTGTTAAACGACCAAGTAGCATAGTTTCTCAAAATGGCCTGATATAATTTTTTTTTTATGAACTAGCATGGCCTCTGTATCATCCTTTAAAAAAAATCAATAATAAATTACACCAAATCAATCAATAATAAGGTTTTGATTGTGTACTATATCGCATTGCTTGTGTTGAGCCTTGGTTGAGATCTTGACTGGATGGTTCTGCTCTTCCACAGATTGAGAGAAGTGAATAATGCCCAAAGGTTTCCACTGGTCCCACTGCTGCAGAAATGCCCTGAGGCTGAGTCTGGACTGAAGCCAAGGTAAGCTTAGCAACCTGTGATGAACACACAGTCCCTTTCTTTCACACTTTCCCCTATCAAATGGTTGGTTAATTCGTGACATTGAAGGCCTAATGTGTGTTTATGAAACTGCATGGTGAGAAGATGAAGAAAACACTCGTGTGATGTACTGCAAAACAAACGAAAGTGTGAGTTGGTGTGGTTTGTGTGGGAGATGTGACATCATTTCCTCTCTGTGTTTAGTTTGAGCAGCAAAAAAGGAAGCTTGTTTTCGGTTGTTTGCATCCTTGATTTAGTCTTTTATTCCTCTAAAACAGAGGTTTTTAACTTTTAGAGACCCAGACTCTCAGCCAAATTAGGGCTATGAAAGATTTTTGCATCGTAACATTTTATAATCACTTTCATTAAAATCTTTAACAAGTGAAATAAACCCCAAGAAATTACATACACAAATAAAAACTGTAGCGTCTTTTGAAAGAAGACTTTATTACTTGTTTTACTCTCCGCAATGCTTAATCATAAGTAAATATACCACATTTACATATATTTAACTTTTTTGTCTTTTTGAAAGGAATCCCGTATTTTATATTCTGGCACTTGATCTGTAGTTGAGATTCCTATTTATAAAAGTATATATACTGTGAATATATATTCATGTTAGAGTAAAAATATGTAAAATACATATTTAAATATATAATATTTATATTTTATGTATTTAAATGTTTTATACAAAATAACGTATTAAAACATTTATATTTTTAAATCTCTTTTTACAGTTAATAACATTAAATATTTATATTTTTACTTTATATTACTGGCATACATTCACAGATTCAATCAGTAGTTTGATTGTACAACTCTAGTAAGTGGCACTCACAGTAGCAGCCGCAAATGAGCATGTGTTTGGCTGCATGTGGATGCCACAGTCGCCACCTGCTCTGCTTGAACCATTGCTCTCTGCTGTCATGTGACTGAAGAGCAGGGTATTGTCTTGGTTTAAAAGAAGAGCGCTAGCTTTGAGCAGACCGTCAGAGAGGAGCATGGATCGTTCGCGGTGTATGTAGAGGGGGGAGGGGTTGTTGGGCTGGGTTTTCCTGTACGGGGAGGGCAAGGGAAGCTGGGGGTGGGGCAACTGTAGCTGCTCAGATGGGATTTGCATTAGTAGTTTGTCAGCTGTCATTAAGAGCAGATGACAGTGAGGATAAGCTGTTTGCACACGGCTCTCTCTCCTCCCCTCCCCTCCATGAACTGACCGTTGCGTACACCTAAGAAAAACCAAAGCCAAAGTGCTTCATTTTGATGCAAGCGAGTAGGGCGTGAAATTTCAGATGACCGTTAATTGTCATCCAATTAATGGAGATTAACAGTTGAATTGTCTGTTTTGCTCTTGTCACTTATCACAAGATTAATATGCATACTCGTCAGTAATTATTTAACAATGAACTTGGAAGCATATGATGACGTTAATGCTGTAAAATGAAGGCTACCGTAAATGAGTACAATAATAATATTTTAAATATATATATTTTTTTGGTCTTTTTTTGAATGCTTTAAAAATTTGAGAATGTTATCATAATTCTTTTGAATGAGTGTATGTTGGTTAATAGTTTTTTAAATATATCCGTTATTCTCTCATCTGGAGGTGATGAACCGCATACACTATTTTTGTGTCATTAACTTTGTGTGAGAACATGTAACAGTCATAAATACTTGCCATTATTTATTTATTTATTACAAACCAATGCAGACCGCATGTGTTCATATTAGGGCCCATCGGAAGTGTCTATAAAGCTCACATTTCTCAAGATGTGCTCTGAGCAGGTTTTGTGATTCACACAACACATTACAGCACAAAAAAAAGATAAATAAAATGTGGCATTTGATTTAAAATTTGGCTGGCAATATATAATTTGAATTTCAAGTGCACAATCATTGCATGCAGATGATTATGTAATAATCATGGAAGATTTTCCAGTGACTTGTTTTCTGTATATGCATTCCAGCCCATGTGTCAGGTTATGCTGAGTGTTGCATGCGGTGTCAACTCCTCAGCGCTGTCCAAATCTTGCAAAGACACTCTATATATATATATATATTAATACAAGTTAACTACGTCATCCACTCATCTATAGCCCTTAAAGGAACATATACTTTATTTAGAAATCAAGATCACATATAAATGGGCCTTAAACAGTTAACCGTGCATCGCTTCAACTGTGTGCACATTGACTAGGCAGTGTATTTACATCCCACAAATACATATTTGAGCTGTCTGTCTTGGACATATTGATAACGCTAAACGTATAGCTGTAGATTTTAGGCATGTAGCCCATAGTACATTACTTGGTGTGCATTATTGTGTTACTGTGACAAGAATAAATCGTATTCATGAATAAGGTGATAGAATTAGCATCAAAAGTCTGTGTTATTAAACTGGATGTGTTATTATTCGGTTAACTAGCTGTAACCATGTTTATTAGGTATAACTTGCTCTGCAAGATTCTTTTCAAACTGTTGCTGCAGCATTATAGTAGTTGACCTCAAAAAGAAAACAAACAGTAGGCAGTTAATGCTAATGCTAAAGCCCTAATATTATTGAGAGTGTTTTCTTGTGCAGTATGCCTTAGCAGTGAGGATATTGTTTAATCAAAATGAGTCAGGTTCTTGTGTTGTTTTGTACTACAGGAGTGAGTCCTTTAAAGCACTGGCACAAGTTATGGATTAGTTCAGGTTTTGTGGCTGAAATATGGCTAAAAAATATTGTGGTTGACTATCTATTCTATAATCGTCAACGTCTTGAAAAAGGCAGTTGCTAAAAAGTGGCTAAATGGGACTACAAATGTGTTCAGGGACAATGAATGTCACAACGCTGTACAGGAAAACTCATCTACTCACTTGTCTGATTTTACAGCCTCGTTGCTTTAATACTCACGCTCTTGCAAACTACTCTAACTTCAACATTCCAAATTATAGATTTTAAATAGAGATTGAAAGAGTTGTCAGCAACTCTGTGGGATGGACGTTGAAGTCATATGACTGGGGTGTAGTTCATTTATAGCTTTCGCTATTTATTTCTGCTGACTGTATTTAGGCTTCAAAATTTGTGAAGATGATCTTGATGATCATGTAAGAATCATAAACCTTTTGGTCTTTTCTATAATAACCCAAAGCCAATGGAAAAATCTTACTGTATTTTTGTTGAAGGATCCAGGGTCATACTAACTTCCAGGTTGGCTTACAAAAATGTGCCATTCCTGCAGCACCTATGCTTTCCTGAACTAGTTTGGACTGCTAGACATTTGTGTTTACAGAAACCTCTAAAAACTACAGCTAGCTTTCTGGATGTGGCAAAGACATCTTGCTCAACTAATGTTCAGTATTTTTTAGTGTAGGTTAAGTTGTTGTATTAGAACATCAATGTGAGGTAGCCGTTTACAATACCCTTGTTCCGTAAACTCTTTCTTTTAATTAATTCCGAGAGGCTGGGACACAAGTTCAGAATTTTTCGACAAAACCCGGAGGTGGTATTTAAGCTTGTCGGCGATCTAATCTTCCGAGCTTGGTTTGTCAGCTGCACAATGTGAACCCTCCCACCTAGCATGCACTAAAGAAGTTTATTGATTTTTCGCACTGCATCTGTGCCTCTTGTAACCTAAAACCCATCAATACACATCAGACATTTAACCCACTCTCCGTTACATTTTCAGTTATGGGAATACAGTTAACCCAGCATTTCGAAATGTACCGACAGGCTCAACGCTAGAGCAAACAGTACACTTCTGATGGACAGATAAGGGAAACCCATTCGCCTCCAGCCGTGAGCGTCCCGTGCCCGTGAGCCACTCCAGATCCGCCTTTTGCCACTTAATGTGTTTATTATACAGCGCTCTCCCTGTGGCAACTTGAAGTGGCTGTCAGTTTAAAAGATTCATGAATCTGATCAGCTTCGGTAAATGGACGTTGGCTTTTTGGGTCTGCTTGATGCTGGTACTTTAAGACCATTACGTTCTCAGTAATTGTAAAGATTATGAGTGGCAGAAACATCTCTCTTTCCCTCTCTGTCAAGCCATCTGGGACAGTGGCTGGAGACCATGCCTGCGGTGAATGTCGATCTCCCCTCCTCCTCTTCCTCCTCCTCTCTTGCTCTCTCTCTATCTCAGTCATAAGCTCGTTGCCATCCCAACCCCCCTTCTCATCCGCCGCTTGTTTTTCACGTTTCCTTGCTAGACTGTTTTCAAGTCTTTCACATATTCTCCAACAGCACTGATTGGTTTCATTTCCTTCACTTCCTGCCTCTGCTCGTTCTCACTCGCTGACGTTTCGTCTTTGGGCTCATTATTGTCAGCTGAAGAGGCTGTAAACACAGAATCTCCTGCAAATCTCCCTCAGACACTCGCTGCTAATAAAGGCCCATCTGTTCTGCATAACCACGATCCCCATCGGCCTTAGGGATCTCTCCACACTGTAATCAGTAATGTTGGGTAATAGCTGTGGGTTGCTCGCAACAGCTCCACACACTCTTGTGTGTTTTGGCATTGCAAACCACCACCCCCCACCCAGATATTTAAGTAATTTCACCTTCGAGCTGGATTCGAGCTCGGTGCCATCAGATGAGCGCGAAGGTTGGATTTACGCAGCGGGGTTTAACGTATGATTATGATGCAATTCCCTTCGGTTTGAGTAACGCTCCGGTCCGTATAGTAGGGTCAAGCAAGGGACATTGTTCTATACGGCAAGGCTAGTCATTATGCAAACCCTTCAAAGACCCCTGGACCGATGCAGAAGCAGTGCCCTCGCCATTTTCGAGGGCCAGTACAAGCACAGGGTGTGTCACCAGTCTTGATCCCTCTGAGCTTTTCAAGCCACAAGATTACAGGGATGGCACATGAAGCTTTGGTGCAAGCTGCCTCTTTGTCTACTCCAGGAGAATGATGGATTGAGTCTCCCTCCTCTGCTGCTCTCTTGAGATGTCTGTTGGGGCTTTGTTTGGTAACTTTAGCTCTCTGTCTTTTGGTAGGCGCAGTGTTAACCTTCCACAGTATCCCATCCCACAGTTGGAGCTGGAGGCTCAAGACTATAGTGTATCTTCTGCATTTTAAGATGACAGCTTAGCAAGTACTTTAACTTTAATGCACAATGAATTCACTTATTCTGTAATGAACTAAAATCAGAATTAAAATCCATGTAAAAAAAATTCTAAATGTGTTTTTTTTTTTTTATTATAATGAGGAAGGCTTTTAGCCAAAACTTCTGGTATTAATATAAATATCTGGTGTTTATATCCAGTATTATTAACTTATTCTAGAATTAATTGTATAAAAAATATACAGATATTTATTTAATGTACAGTTTTGTGTGTGTTTGGGGGGGGGTATTAGTTGATACAACTGTCCTGATATAGTATCAAATAAATATCATACTCATAAGTCATTTGGAAGTGTTGTCTTATCATTTGTATTATCATATCTTAGAATAAAATAGTGAGTTTTATATTTTGTTTATTTTTATATTTATGTTTATTTTAATTTGTATAAATGTCATATTTTAATTTTTTATGTTTATATATTTTGAAACCATAGATATTTGAAAAACTTTGTCAAATAAAAGACAGGTAATTGGATCATTTTATAACAAGGATCATTTTATGGTAATTAGGTTGTGATACGTCATGTGGTGCAACTCACAAAAACTGTATTGATATTTATAAAATAATAGTTCATGACATTTAAAAAATACATTTTATTTTGACAAATATATTTTAAAACTTTTTTGAAAAGTATAATGCACTCACATGTAAGGAAAATTGTATTAGTTTTAACTTGGTTACACCGCATAACAGTCTTTGCATTTAAAACTGTTGTTTAGAAATTGTTTTTCAAAGCCAACATGAATACAAACATTACACTTACATATACTCGGCATGTGTTTTAAACTAGATTTAAAGGATAGTTTCTTTCTCTTGTCTGGACACTCTTCTTTGTCACTAGCCCATCAAATCTCAAGATTGTCTGTTTGAATTTAGAGCTTTAGTTCAGTTCACACTTAAGCTGGAGAATCACAGCTTGAGATCTGAACACGATCAGTTCATACTAATGATCTGTGGAGCGCCGTACTTGCTGCATGCAAAAACCGTAAGGTCTGGAGATTTTTAGTTCTTCTTTTCAATTCCAGAGTTGTCGTCTCTGTATTTTGAAGAACCCAGACTGTCAGTCTCCTGTCAGTCAGGTGCTGTCTCTTCCACTGATATCTAACCCATCAGCGGATGCATACTGCACACCAAGGGCTCTCTGACAACTTCATCAGTGGGGCAAAGTCAACTGATTTTTTGAATAATAACTTGTGTGGATGTATGAATGTATTTCCTCGCTTCTAAAACACAGTTCTGCTCAGGTTTTTGGTGAGGTAAATCCAAACAGGTTTACTCCACTTTGCAAAGATGGTACATACAAGAATATAGGAAGAGTTCATTTTGCAAAAACAGCACTTTAAAAAAAATTAAAGAGCTGATTGCCATGCATTATTCTCCACATATAGCGCAATCTGAACCTTAAACATGTTTTGTCAAAAAAGCCGGTATTTTACACTTTCAAGGCATCGCGAGTTAACATTTTACTGCAGAAGCCGACAAGCGCCCTTGTTGTTTTTGAACAGAAGCCGATAAGTCAATTTTAGCAAATCAGCACGCTGTATTCAGGTCAGGATACAAGGCTACTTTCACTTTGAAAAGACGTCCTAGCTGAGAGGAGTTTCATCAAAGCTGACTAAAAGTGATTGAGGATGGATCATTTCGGCGAACTTGATGCCCCTGTGATATCTTCTTCAGGGCGAAAAAATAAAATAAAAGCTGAAATGTTTTTACGGAGCCTTGCAAAAGCAGCGCATTACAACGGTGAGGGAAAAGTGTATTGCGTGTAATCACATCCATAGAGTTTATGATCACAACAACAACAACGTTTGTCAGGCATCTACATTTTCATCTGAGGAGAGTACAAAGATTAAACAAGTGTATTTTTTTGTTTTTTTTACATTAAAACATGAAATGTGGAGTTATCTGCTTTTGCCAAAAAAACGACTGTTGGCGTTATCTGCTTTTTACATAAAACCAAACTTTTAATATGTAAAAAAAACATACTTTCAATTAGGGCTGAATGATTTTGGAAAATAATCTAATTGCAATTAATCGTTCAGCCCTACATTCAATGAACTTTAATTTTGTAAATGACCTGTTTAAGTTATTATTACTTAATCAAAACAACCCAACTTCAGTTTGATTGATCTTACTTGGAATGCGCAATAAAAAAAAAAATTCTGAAAAAATAAATAAAATGGAGTTATCGTTTTTTTGCAAATGAACTCTTCATATGTATAGGGATATCTGTATACATATCTCATCATCGGAGCAACATAATATCCAGGTTAATGTGACCCAGGCACGACTTGATGATCTCATGAACTCCAGGCCCATACACGTAGACATTAAATCTGTAACTAGGAGGTTTTGGCATGTCATGGTTTGTGAGACTTGTGATGTAGTCACGTCAATGTGTCTAATGTTGAGATTACACCAACAAGGAGCGCCTGTGCTTACACAAGATCATGAGGGATAAGTGTTAGTTTTTGTGTGTGTCTGCAAGAAAAAATTAGGCTTCAGGATAATTATCCTGGTTGTGAACTCCTTTTTAGTAAGTGCAAAATAATATTAGCATTGTTTGCCATCACACCTGTTGTCCAGCATGCCTATGTAGTGCGTCACATACAGTGAATCACCATGACCCAGTTTTAAGGTCATTTTTTTTTCTCTGTCAGCTAGAGAAACAAAATCATATTTCATGTTCATCTAAATTTTAGTATACTCCAGTGCTGTATGGAGGATGCATGGAGTGATGCCAAAGCATTATGCAAGCATACACAACAGCTAAAAACAGTCATTGAAAGGGGCAAATCATTTAAAGTTCCACACATATTTATATGTTGTATTGCAACCGTAGACAGTGGTTTTAGCACAGCTTTGACAGACTATGTTAGCATTGTTGGCATAATACCCAGTTTTAAACTCAGAATGTTTGTCAATGGTTTAAGCTGTTTAGCATTATGAATGCATAATATGTAGCATAAATTGTATAACAATTACTTACATAAACTTTGAACAGTTTTTCTACTTCTACTGCAAAAGTAACATTTTTATGTATTTACGTAAAGCTACTTTTCAAAGCATAAAATGTCACATTTCCTTTAAAAATTTTTAAATTTGATCATCTTCAGTGTTAAAAGAAATTTGGTTTATTAGTAAAGTGAGTTTCAACTTTCAAATGTCATCTTTCAAACTGTATTAGGTTCAAATTATGGGCACGTTTATGTTATGACCCTAAGTGGGTTTAATCCAATTCACTATGGAAAAAAAATGTGTAAAAGGACTAAACTTTAATGTTAATACCTCTCATGCATTACAAAAAAAATAAACATGAGAACAACTGTATGTAACAGCTATTTTCACAAAGTATGAAAATTATAAAGAATAGTGTAAATACTTTTCGCAGTGGCAAGGGTTCCGATTCCCATCGAAATTAAAGGAATTGTTCACCCAAAAATGAAAATTCTGTCATTAATTACTCACCCTCATGTCGTTCCAAACCTGCAAGACCTTCGTTCATCTTCAGAACACAAATTAATATATTTTTGATGCATTCCGAGAGCTCTCTGACCCTTCATAGACAACAAGGATCCTTACACGATCAAGGCTCAGAAACGTAGCAAGGACATCGTTAAAATAATCCATGTGATATCATTGGTTCAACTGTAATTTTAGGAAGCTACTAGAATAATTTTTGTGCACAAAGAAAACAAAAATAACACCTTTATTCAACAATTCGTCTCCACGTCACCCTATAGCGCTATTTTGGAGAGTATCGCATACGTAAATGACGTTTGCAACATAAGTACTTGGATACGTTGTTTACGTTCAGATCAAAGCGTAAACAACGTAAAGAACGTATCCGTGTTCACACGTTGCATACGTCATTTAAGTATGTGATACTCTCCCTCTAACATGCTTGAACTGATAAAAATGTATGCCTTCAGCATCTGCCAAATGCATAACTGTAAATGGAAATGCCTTCAGAGGTTAGTTGAGAAAATTACAAAATACATTATGGATAACCATAAAACATTGTTTTTAACCATAACAATTTTCATTTTGGATGCACATTTAATCACATCAAGAGTTAAAAAAAATGTGCATGCATGTTCAGGACCCAAAATGAGTCGACGTTACAAAAAACTAAAGTTAGAGTAATCAGTATTTTGACTCCTCAAATATTAATGTGTGTCCAATTGATCCACAATATAAAATAAAGGGTTAAAACTCACCATTCTAAAGCAAAAAAACAGCTAGTTAGTGCTGTTTTGGTGCTAGTCCAACTGATAACCTTGCATAGCCATTCTATTTTTTTATGGTGAATCTGACCGAACCACACATCACTTTTGATTTAGTCAAGATAGTTTAGAAGCCTGGTTGTCACAACCGGAAACACAACACATGCTGGTGCTGCAGTTTAACTTTTATCCCTGATGTTGTTGCCTTCAGGGACTGAAGCGATCGACTGCGATTCTTTTCTGTTTGCATGAGTAAACCCTCCCGAACACGAGTCTTTAGATGTTCATTTGGTGTCAGTGATCAAACATGGTATTTTTAGTTCTGTTGAATCACAAACAAACAAAACTCCCTATAACCCTCCAACTGTCCCAGATAGAGAGTCTGTTCTCAGTTGTGTTGATGGCAGCAAAGCTTTCCAGTAGGGAGTCATCCCTGTGGACTTTAAATGGTATCGCTGGAGGAGAGAACAGGAGGCTGTCAGCGCTCTGGATGCTGGAGAGTGGAAGTTCTCTGCGCTGCCTCGTTTTCTTTTTCTCCTCCTTTGTTGAGTGTTACAGGCTGGCATCTGTTTAAGGCAAGAAACGATATGCAGGGTAAAGAGATGGAGGTCTCTGTCTTTCCTCAAGAGAATGTAGTACTTGAAAAAGACTAGGAACACAATTGAGATGGTATAAGGAATGTTATATACTTCTCTGGAAGTCTTTATTAGAAAATGCGCACAAAATGTGAGGTGTAGGATTTGGAACTCTCTTGTTGACTTGGTTTGGTTTGCCAAAGAGTAGATGGTTAAAGGGACAGTTCATCCAAACATGAAAATGTATTCACTTTCATGTCTTCCAATTCCATAAGAATAAAATATGGTAAATTCAACAGTACTTGCGTGACACACAAGAACAAACCTCGTTGGTTGTTGTGCATCATTTGAGCATGTTTGAGCTTCTGTTTACCGTGATCGATGTGCTCAGTGTATGTCCATTTGATCAATGTTTTATGTCCGTAAAAGGCTAGATCAAATCTGTTCATCATGTAAAGCGATTGTGTCTCTTCAGAAGACTTGGATTAAACCGCTCAATTTATATGGATTTATTTTACAATCTCTTTATGAGCTTCCAATTTGACAGTTCAAAAAGTCCAAGAAGTTTAAATGGACTATTTCCATTTTTCAGTGAACTAATCTTAAAGAATATAATGTTTTGTTTTGTTTTCAAAAACATGAGGCATTCTGATGAATGTTCACACTGCTCTTTTCCATACACGCAGGGAAATAAATCATAAAATCGCTATAATGTTGCTGAGAGGGCCCATGTTAACCCTCATTACTATATGTCAAGGTCAGTAAGTCACCTTCAAATATCTGCTATAATTTGAGCTTAAAGTAAAATGAAGTTCAGTTTATAAAATATCATGTAGTTTGACTGCCCAAAAAAAGTAATTTGTATTAATTAATGGATCATATTTTCAAAGACTGCTTGAAATATATTGATATAAATGAAAACGGTTTTAAAAAAATAATAAATTCCAGGAAAATATTTATGATATTTTTATCTTTACACCACGTGATTTTTGTATAGTAATGCAATTGAAATCGTTCTTGATTTTTTTTTTATCAATATGAATCCAAAGAGCACATTTCTAAGAATTTGGCACGTTTCAAAGTAGATGTAAGGTGTTTTTTAATTATTATATTATTTATTATTTATCCTGGATACTCGTATATCAGTGACCCACCTTGTTGTCAATCGTTCAGCTGAGAAACCACTAAAATGTGTCTTCGCACAAATTTCCAGTGGACAAAAAGATGTATTTTTAATGTTTAATTGGCTGGATAATTGATAGCCTAATTTCCGTTCACATCAAATTATCTAGGCCATCTACCCTACTAAGGTCTATTACAGTGCATGGAGATGAGGTTGGGGCCGGGCATGATTTTAGAACCGCCCCAATGTTCCGCCCACCAGTAAATGCCTCTGATTGGTCGTCCACTAACACTTATCATCTGCATCTTTACCATACTCCAGAGCTGCTAATGGGAGTGAATGATTGAGAAATGTGTCAGTGTTCCTCATTATCTCTCTGTGCCTCCGCAGTGCAGTTGATTAGTGGAGGTCTGACATGGCTCATGTTGAGCGTGGAACAGCAGCAGGCTGTTCAGAGTCTGACTGGCCCTCTCCTTCCCTACTGCTGTAAATAATTGATGCTCCATATCAGTGCCTCCCCGGCCCTGTCGTGGGCTATGCCCTGTTTGCTGCACCAGCTGCGACCTGCTTAAAGCGCAGGGGCTTCCAGAAACTGGTCATGCTACATTCATGTTGAACTGTTTGTGTGGCTCTAATTAGCAAAATTAACTAGGTTAAAGTAATTGATTGTGGCCCACATTTGAGTCATTCCCACATTTGAGTCATTGGACCATTGATTTTTACTTTTGTTTCTTCTCGTAGTATGTAATTTGGATTGGACCATTTGATTCTTATTAAATTATTTTTACTTTTTGTTTCTTCTACAGCGTAGTATGTAGCATTAGGAGTAATATTGCCTTGGCAACTATTTCAAAAAGGTACTAAAACTAGAACTAAAATTGAAATAAAAATAAATTAAATCTAATCAGAAATATATATTCTAAAAGGACAAAAGCACATAACAAAATTACTAATAATTAAACTAAAATGTAAAAATAAGGTAAAAGGTAATACAAAATATTAATAAATAATGTGGAATTACTGATATAACATTAACAATGTTATATAGATATAACAATCTGCTGATATTAGTGTTTTTTAATGTATGCATTTATTTTAGGGCTGTAAACGATTAATTGGGAGTGATCGTATACAAAATAAAAGTTTGTGTTTACATGATATATATATCAGTGTACTGTGTATATATTTATCATGTGTGTATATAGTATATAAATACAAATACATGCATGTATATGTTTAAGAAAAATATATATATATATATACTAATTTATTATGTAAACATAGACTTTTATTTTGGATGCAATTAATCATTTAACAGCCCTAATTTATTTATTGGTATCAGTTGATTTTGGAAATTTTATGTTAATTTTGCATGTTAATTTCCTTCATTTTTACATTAGATCTCTCAATTAATCTTTAAAACACTAAAAATGTATAGCATTTAAAAGGATGTGTATAGTATAGTAGTATTTATGCAAAATAGTATACAATTTGAATCTGGCTTTTATCAAATATCAGTCACAACATGAAAATATTTACTCTCTGTTTTTATATTTACTGTCTCCAATGATGGACAGAATTATAATATCAGGACATCCCTGGTTTTATTATTTATTATGATGTCTAATACTAGTGCTTTATTTCTCAGCAGATTGCTCATATTTCTGTGCATGCGTATATTTAGAGCAGTGAGTTTTATTAGACGCTTGCCTCTCACCGGGAGATTTAACACAAGCCGGTCACCATACCACTAGTCATCATGGAGTTCTGTGTGGGGGTATCTGGATATCAGACACCTCTGACTGTCTCCCCCTGCCTTAGGGGACACGAACATCTCTGACTCATTCTTCAGCGTATGTGGGTGATGCACGCAGCTTGCAGGACATCTGCTAACTGTAAACCTGTCAAGAGCAGTCTAGCACCAGTGTACAGAGTACATTAACTCTGTTTTACTTTATTTTTTACTTGCATTATCAAAGAGAATTTGATCAATAACCCTTTAAGAAAACGTAATTGCTTCTAACTTGTGGGAGGAAAAGAGAAGGAAGAAAGCACCTCTTTCCTTTTCGAGCACACCCACTCGGTAGAGATCTTATCGTCAGTCACTGCATGCCTGTGGTTTCATTACGGTGTCCTCCTAGCCTGACAGCAGTTGGCATCTCTGTAAAAAACTCCATTCATATAGACCACTTGGACACTAGTGTAGCTATTTCAGATTATATAAACATATTAGAGTATCTGCAAAGATCTCGAGGAACGATTGTTATCAGCACAGTATTAAAAGGTGTTTCTGAGTGTGATTTATGACGGAGGATCTCAAATAGTGGGTCATTGCCCAGAAATGGCTTGCTGGTCTGATCCCAGACAACAGGACAAATGCAACTAACCATGTAACTTTGTACAATCAGGACAGCTAAATCAATTTGCATATATTATAAACATATCAGAGAAAATTCTTTAAAATATGTTTGTTGTTGACATCAAAGGCTGTAAGTCCAATCTTGTGTTTTTGTCAAAAGTCCACTTTTGTTTGTTTGTTTTAATTTTATTAATTTTTTTGTGTATTTAGTGTAGTTTACATTTTTCTTATGTGTTGTTTTAAATAGATTTAGGTTATTTTGTATTCTTCTATATACTTTTTTTTACTTCGTGCTGTTTTGTTTGATTTTTGTTTCATTTTAGTTTTGTTCGTAGGCTTATTTTATATATTTTATTGTAGTTTAGAATTTTTGGCAGTTATTTGTTGTTAATGTTAACAGCTGTAAGTTCAATCTAGCGTTGCAACTTTTTAGTTTTTTGTCTAATTTAATTTTGTTTTGTTTTCATTTGTTTTTGTAAGTTTCATTTTGTTTTTCTTTTAGTGTTTTAATTTGTTTACTTTTCAGTTTTTGTATTGGTTTAATTCAATTTTTATTGTAATTTTAGTTTAGTGTTTTAGTTTAGTTTTTTTTTTTTTTTTTTTTTTTTTAAAATAAAAAAAAATTGTCAGTATTGCTATGTCATCATGTCTTTAACTGAATCACTGCTCTGTAATACTGGTACCACAGACTGGTATCAAAACAGGTGAAGATTTGCTAATTAAAGAATTTGACTTACCACCATACTTAGAAACTTTGATTTCATACATCTATCAAAAAGCTGCTTGGCGTTGCCTCTATTGTATCAGATATTTGGTATTCTTAATCTTTTGCTCTTTGGTCCCCTCCATCAGTGTTAAATCCTCTTCAGCCAATCGGATTGTGTCGGTTAGCAGGAAAAGCTGATAGCATTTCAAAGCCGCCTCTGTAATCACTAGCTACCACGTCTAACGCTCGACCCCTCTCATTACGGTGATTGTCAGTGGTTTCACACCGAAACACCTACCTTACTGCGTGAAAGTCCTCTGCAGCCTCTTAGAAGCTGCTATTAAACAATTGATTGAATTATGTGTCATGCGACTGAGAGAGTAAGTTACATATAGTAAGGCTGTAGAGGTTGAAGTGGCTCTGTTGTCTGAGTATGAAGAAAAACGGTGCACCTGACAGCTGGACGCAGGAGTGCTTCATATGGTTTGAGAGTGTAGGATATGCATTTCTGCATATTTTATGCCAATACCAGTGATATTGTATGATTATCCATACCATGATACTTGGTGCAATTAGGGCTGTGCGATATGACAATATATATCGGATGGACGAAATAAAAAGTCTATCGTTTCATATTATGTTCTATCGTTT
Organism: Ptychobarbus kaznakovi; assembly: GCA_027422405.1. Lineage (NCBI taxonomy): Eukaryota > Metazoa > Chordata > Actinopteri > Cypriniformes > Cyprinidae > Ptychobarbus > Ptychobarbus kaznakovi. The sequence goes on along the minus strand of CM049814.1, from coordinate 11,793,180 downwards.
ATTTCGTGGTGTCGCAAAATACATTGTTTACGGTAATACCTTTTCATCATTTGAGTGACTGCGATCTTTATACGCCGCCCACCACGGGGCGTGAAGGGAGACAGAAGCAGGTGGAGAACGACCAGCCAGGACACAACGAGGAGCTCGTTCCTAAACGAGGGACTACATCTGTAGCATGGTCACACGTTTTTAAGCACTGCAGTTTTAAAACAACCGATTTTAAGCCGTTGAAACTCAAACAACAGACCTATGCGTGCGCCGTCTCTTTCTGTGTGAGAGGAGCGCGCTTTTTCTTTTTTGCCGACTTTGAACAATTACATAAACACACTTATATGTGTCAGAATCAGAATCAAATCATTTTATTGTCACATTCACACAGCACAAGTGCCTTGGTGAGTGAATTTCTTACGAGCGTGCTCCAGCAGTGCAAAAAAACAAACACAACAATTTACAAATGGACAGTACATATTTACAGACTGTACAGAAGACAATCAGTACACAGTGTACTATAAAGACATACTTATATTATCAACTACAAATTATCACCGTATATGGGCTCATCTAATTATGTACACTATCTATACATTATGTAGTCTATAATAGTAATAATGTGAGGTGCAACAGATTATAAATTAACAGCAGATTGGGTTGAGCAGCAGATAGTTGTGCAAAGGTGCAACAGATTATGCATATGCAGTGTCGTGGATGTGCATTGTATGGTGTCAGTGATAGCAGATAGGTTATATTAGTGCAGTGTGTGCGTGTAGTCCAGTTGAACTGTATTAAAGTGCAGTGCATGGCATGTTGTGTGAGTGGGAGTGTGATGTAGGTGAGTATTTGTGACTGTTAATTAGCCTGATAGCCTGAGGGAAAAAGCTGTCCCTCAGTCGGCTAGTGCGGGATCGGATGCTGCGGAAACGTCGCCCTGTGGGCAGCAGAGAGAGCAGTCTGTGGGGGGGTGGCTGGAGTCTTTGTAATCCTCCGGGCTTTCCTTGTACACCGCCTGGTGTAGATATCCTGGAGGGAGGGGAAGCTTACCTCCAACAATGTGGCGGGCAGTTCGCACGACCCTTTGCAGAGCCCTGCGGTTGCAGCGGTGCTGTTTCAAACCAGGCGGTGATACAGCGGTCAGGATGCTCTCCACAGTGCAGGTGTAGAAGGATTGAGGATTCTGGGGCTCACATTAAACTTCCTCAGCCGTCTCAGGAAGAAGAGACGCTGATGTGCCTTCTTCAGCACTGCATCTGTGTGAGCAGACCATGTGAGATCCTCGGTGATGTGAACGCCGAGGGAACTTAAGCTTACTCACCCGCTCCACAGGTGTCTTGTCGATGGTGATGGGTGTGTGTTCTCTGCTCTGTCTCTGTAATCCACCACCAGCTCCTTGGTCTTGTCGATGTTGAGTGAGAGGTGGTTCTCCTGACACCATTTTGTCAGGGTGCTCACCTCCTCTCTGTAGGCCGTCTCATCGTTGTCGGTGATCTGGGCCTATCACCGTTGTGTCATCAGCAAATTTGACGATGACATTGGAGCTGTGTGTTCTGTACAGAGTCGTGTGTGTACAGGAGTACAGGAGTGGGCTGAGGACGCAACCCTGCGGTGCACAGTGTTGGGATCAGGGGAGATATGTGTTGTTGCCCATTCTGACCACCTGACTTCTGCCTGTCAGGAGTCCAGGATCCAGCTGCACAGAGATCGTTCAGTCCTAGAGTCTGGAGCTTCGCAAACAGTGTGGCAGGCACTATGGTGTTAAATGCTGAACTATAATCCACGAACAGCATCCTCACATAGGTGTTCTTATTTTCCAGGTGGGAGAGAGCAGTGTGCAGTGTGAAGGCAATAGCATCGTCTGTGGAACGGTTACTGCGGTATGCAAATTGTAGTGGGTCCAGTGAAGCAGGCAGCACAGAGCAGATGTGTTCTCTGACGAGCTTCTCAAAAAACACTTGCTGAAGATGGGTGTCAGAGCAACGGGCCTCCAGTCATTCAAGCATGTGATTTTATTTTTCTTCGGTATGGGCACAATGGTTGTTTTTTGAAGCATGAGGGAACCACAGACAGAGAGAGGGACAGATTGAAAATGTCTGTAAAAAACCCCGGCTAGCTGGAAAGCGCATGCTTTGAGCACACGGCTGGGTTACCATCTGGGCCTCGGCTTTACGGATGTTCACCGTTTAAAGGATCGGGTTACGTCCGCGACAGAAAGCGTGAGTGGACTGACTCTTCTTGCTGCAGCCGCCGCGGCAGCGCTCTCTGTGTGGGCGGTGTTATCAGCCTCGAACGAGCATAAAAGGTGTTGAGCTCGTCCGGTAGAGAGGCGGCCAATGTTCACAGTAGCTGGTTTATTCCCTTTAAAGCCTGTGATGTTGTTGATACCCTGCCACATGCTTCTTGGGTTATTGTTGTTGAAAATGTTCTTCAACTCTGTTTTTTATGTTCGTTTGGCTACTTTGATGGATCTCCTGAGATCGTACTGGCTTGTTTCCGATCGTCAGAGTTCCCGGATTTAAAGGCAGATGTCCCGCGCTGACAGGGCTGATCGAACATCGCTGTTAATCCACGGTTTTTGGTTGGGGTAGATGCGGATTGTTTTGTCGGAACTACTCATCTATACACTTCTTGATGAAACACGTGACCGTATCTGAATACGCTCTATGTCGTCATCAGACGCCGGCGGAACATGTCCCAGTCCCGTGATCAAAACAGTCTTGTAGTATAGCGTCCGATTGGTCCAGACCAGCCTGGACTGTCCTGAGGGCGGTGTGCTTCACGCTTCAGTTTCTGCTATAAGCAGGCAGGAGCAGAACGGAAGAATGATCGATTTGCCGAAAGGTGGGCGGGGGAGGGACTTGTATGCGTCCCGGAAGGGGTAGTACAGTGGTCGAGTGTACGATCTCCACGCGTGTTGATGGTGACGTGTTGAAAGTATTTTGGAGCTATTGTTCTGAAGTTGGCTTTATTAAAGTCCCCTGTGACAACAAAAGCTGCATCTGGGTTCGCGGTTTCCTGCTCACTTATATTTCCTGTACAGTTCCTTGAGTGCCTGGTCTGTGTTGGCTTGAGGAGTATATAAACAGCCGTGATTATGACGGCTGTAAATTCCCTCGGTAGCCAGAATGGTCGACACAGAAGCGTATGAAATTCCAGATATGGGGAGCAGAAGGATTTAATAGAGTGTTTGTTCCTTTCATCACACACAAGTTGTTAATATAGAAACAAACACCTCCACCTCTGCTTTTCCCTGTGAGCTACTCTGTTCTGTCCGCGCGATGCAGGAGAAGCCCGTGTGGTGAGCTCGATGGCTGAGTTGGAATCATTTGCAGACATCCAAGGTTTCTGTGAGACAAATAACGCAGCAGTCCCTCGTTTCTCGTTGGTATGAGATGCGCGTCCGCAGTTCGCAGAGTTTATTATCCAGTGACTGAACGTGGAGTTAAAATGGCACGGAAGAGGAGGTCGGAAAGCTCGGCGTCTCCGTCTGACGAGAACGCCAGCTCTTTTTTCCCTTTTCGGCATCGTCGGCGTCTCTCGGATTTCGCAACCCACACAATGGGGCTCTGATGCCGTGTCTGTGAACAATCCACCGGCATTCAAAAACTCAAAGTCCGGTTTGCGTTGCGCGAGGAGGAAACCCATGTTTTAAAGCGTGTCTCTATGTAGACAGTTATACTAACAACATCTAACACGTAAAACAACAAAAAAAACAAATAAAACATCGAAAAATGCAAAGTTTTCCCGGAGCTGGCAACAGCTATCCTGCGCCATCAACTTATATGTGTCAGAATCCCGTCTTTGCAAGTATCCTCGTAAACACAGCGATTTAGGTCTTAAGAAAGAGTAAACGGCAGAAAGAAAGAAAAATGCATATGTAACAGTAACTTAGCTATATTGGATCCGGACTTTGGTCTTAAAGGGGAAAGCGTTCCAATATTCGTTCTGTCTGTCATCATGTTAATCATAGCACACTGCTAGAAAATCTCTCACTGCTCTTGACTAAATCACTTTTGTAACTTTAATCAGAATAAATAAAAAATAACAATAATAATGATATATTTATAATATGTATAGAATCTATACATAATACACGTGTTAATTATATCTATCATAGATAGATAGATATAATTAACACAGTTAAGACTAATGAATTTACCCAATGTATGTAGCGTTTCTTATTTATTGTAGTTTTTTGTCCTATTGCTTGCAATTAGTTTCTTATTCTTATTTCATCACTGACTGTTTATTTATCTTCAGTGAGGTTGAGTTTTTTTTCTCTCTCTTTTTAGGCTTGTATTAGTTTGATATTGACATTGGTGACAAGGATTATGAAAATGATATGGTATCAAAGATTGTTAATATAATAAAAACCTTTTTAAAAGAAAAAAAATCACTATATCTTGATATATATTGTCATCGTGATATAAAATTTGTCATATCGTGATATAAGATTTTGGTCATATCGCCCACCCCTAGGTGCAATGATACAAAACATAGGCCTACTTTTTTAATTTTAGCATTCACTAATGCTGGGTTTACACTACATGTATCTTGTTCATTCAAAAATTTCCTGTCAAAACACATTTCACACTGCAAACCAGATTTCTTCTTTCAGTCATTGCTAAGAATAGGGCTCATTTCCTGACTAAACGTTTTAACAAAGAAGATATTTTTATAAGAATAGGCTTAAAGGGCAAACCTCTGTTGTCAAACAATATTTAGATGTATTTCTTCTTTCAGATTTGCAAACCTCTGTTGTCAATAGAAAGCTCTTTCTGTATGAGGTTATCTGACTAAACAAATAGTTGACTAAACTTAAAGTTGATAGTTCCCAAAAATGTAAAGTTCACCCAAAAATGTAAATTCTGACAATCAACTTTTTTTTCTTTAAAATATATTTTATCCCCTGTAAATAAACTTTACAGGGCTGAAACAATTTGAGGGTGAGTAAATGAATAAACAAACAATTGATCCATTTTTGGGTGAACTATTGTTCCCAATTTCTTTAAAATATATTTTATGTTCAGCAGAAGAATTTAAAATAAAAATCCACAAGGTGTGTGTCAGGCAGTGAGCCTTTTATGATCAGCAGAATTTTGGGTGCATTTTACTATCCCTGTACAGAAACAGTTGTACATTTGTGAACTAATTGTAAAATGCTTTCAGCGTCAATGCGAATATTTGTTGTTAAAAGGTGTGTTGAAACCAAGCGTCATGCGCATTTTGCGAATTTTCTTAGGGATCTAGTTGAACCCACTGTCATTGCATTTTAATGCTTCTTTTAAAAAGAGTCAACTATAGAAAGCCAAGTTCACTTTACTTTGAAAAAAAAACATGTCTCAACTTTATGAACATCAATGGGTCTCTCCAGAGATTATGTTGTTTATGTTCACACAGAACAATATTTTGCGAATTTTCACACAGAACACTAGACGACATCTATCACCTTTGCATCTAAGTCAGCGTCTGCTTTGGATGTAAAGTCTGTATTTACATAAATGTAAATGTTCAACTTTGAAAAAAAAAAGTTCACCCAAAAATAAAAACTATGCCATCTGTCTGTCGATTCTGTCATGGTGTTTTTTATTTTTATACCATCATTTACTCAAAAGTTGTTTTAAACCTAAGTGAGTTTCTTCTTCGATTTTTTATAGAATGCTAAACGTAAATGCTATTTTGAGGAACAAGGAAAACCAAACAGTTGCATAAATGTAAATGTATTGATCCTACCAGTGACTTCCATATGTAGTATTGTCCTACTATCAAAGTCAATGTGGACCAGCAACTGTTTGGTTACCCAGATTCACCAAAGTATCTTATTTTGTGTTCAGCACAAGAAAGAAATGAATAACACCCTCACACAAGTCAGTGCGGGTGTCTGTTGTTCGTGCCGTTTCTGGTATTCTATTGTTGTTGTTCTGTCTCTTAGTTTAATTTTCTACTGTAAAACAATGGCCTGGGCCAGTGTTGCCACCTTGTGGAACAACTAATTTGTGCAAAACAAATTGAATGTGCATGGGAAACCTGCTAGTACAAAGTGCGCGCAGTTACAGAAATCAGGTGGTGCACGTCAGTATGCATGTACTATTCTGATGACAAAATTGGCCCTGTTCGAAAGGGCATACTTCATGTGCACTTTTGGTCTTGAGGACCTACAATGGTCGCCGTGTGCACATATCCGTTAAGTCCACAAAACCGTAGGTTGTCCTATTCATCAGTTTAACTTTCAGAAGGGTGCTTGCGAGCACACTTCTCTGTGTACGGGTGAATCCCAATTCAATGTCTTATTACCCCTTCCCCTTAGTTTTGCGCATTCACGTGAGAGTAAGGGCTGTCCCAATTCTCGTTTTGACCGAGGGGTAGGGCTAAGGGGAAGGGGTAGATACCCCTTAAAACCAAGAATTTTCGCGAGCTTACTTGAAACCAAGGGGTACCCAGAACACACTGCGGCCAGATCATCCAGAGAGTATTTTCGGCTTAAATAATTTATTTTAAATTACGACAGTATTGTTTTGTGCTCTACACAGTCCTGTAACTTACATATATATTTGCAACCATGCTCTTAATTGAAACGATTTTAAAAAATCGCTATTTTTCCATACGCTAACGTTACATTGCTGATTTGCACAACAGTCCCGCGTTTTCTTGACTAGATAAAACATCACTTTAAACCCACGCAATCGACATACACACACTTTTAGACGAGAGTTTGTGATCAACACTTGTCGCCTCTGGTGACGTAGCAGCCAGCTAGCGACGATGTATGATGACGTAACAGTAACCAAGTGGCATCTCATTTCATAGGGGTATGTTTTCACCCCTAGCGCTCACCACTCGGTTTCGAGGGACAAGGGCTAGGGGTAAGACAAAGGGGAAGGGGTAAGACAGAGAAATGGGATTCACCCTTCTGCTGAGCCCTCAAGAAGCTACACAGCAAACTTCTACCCATTACGTCACGAAAGTGCGAATTCAAAGGAAGACAGTGAGGGTTTAGGGTGCCATTTGGGACTGGTGCATTGAACGTGGACCTTCGCGTACACGTAACAACTGAAGTATACTTTGGGCTTTAGTCGATCAAAATTTAATTAGTCGGTTAGTCACAGAAACAAACAAAAAAACTGATCCTTGAGGTGATTACTCTACATCGAGCACGAATTCAAATTATCATTCATTGACCTCAAATTCAATTCCATTCAAGATTATTTGTATAGTGCTTTTTAACGATACAATCGTTGCAAAGCAGCTTTACGGGAAATTAAGTTTCTACAATATATTTATATATTGCAGAAACTTAATATATTTAACTTGTGGCAAAATTTTGTTAATTCTGTATACTGTCTGAGGGTTGGCTTCCTCTGCGGTCCTCTGAGGGGTTGTCATCATCTCTTCTCAGGTGTTTGGTCATCTCAGATCATTTAAGGGTTGGATTCAGACTGAAGCGTGTGTAATTCCCATGGCAGAAACAGAGAAACAAATAGAGACATAATTAGCATAGCTGTTGTTCCATCCAAGCAAAAATTATTTGTTCAACCCAAGCTAAAGCATAATAATGTGCGTTTGATCAGATATCACTTCAGTACTAGATTATGAGATGCATTATGTAAATATATAATTCAGTATAACCTGAATGCATAACCTGAATGGATAAAAGTGTCTGCTAAATGCATAAATGTAAATGCTTGGTTAAAGAGATGTGTCTTTAATCTAGATTTAAATAGAGAGAGTGTGTCTGAACCCCGAACGTTATCAGGAAGGCTATTCCAGAGTTTGGTAGCCAAATATGAAAAAGTTCTACCTCCTTTAGTGGACTTTGCTATTCTAGGTACTACCAAGCTAATTAACTCAAAACACCTGCAAAGGCCTTTAAATGGTCTCTCAGTCTAGTTCTGTAGGCTACACAATCATGGGGAAGACTGCTGACTTGACAGTTGTCCAAAAGACGACCATTGACACCTTGCACACGGAGGGCAAGACACAAAAGGTCATTGCAAAAGAGGCTGGCTGTTCACAGAGCTAGCTCTGTGTCCAAGCACATTAATAGAGAGGCGAAGGGAAAGAAAAGATGTGGTAGAAAAAAGTGTACAAGCAATAGGGATAACCGCACCCTGGAGAGGATTGTGAAACAAAACCCATTCAAAAATGTGGGGGAGATTCACAAAGAGTGGACTGCAGATGGAGTCAGTGCTTCAAGAACCACTACGCACAGACGTATGCAAGACATGGGTTTCAGCTGTCGCATTCCTTGTGTCAAGCCACTCTTGAACAACAGACAGCGTCAGAAGCGTCTCGCCTGGGCTAAAGACAAAAAGGACTGGACTGCTGCTGAGTGGTCCAAAGTTATGTTCTCTGATGAAAGTAAATTTTGCGGAAATCAGGGTCCCAGAGTCTGGAGGAAGAGAGGAGAGGCACAGAATCCACGTTGCTTGAGGTCCAGTGTAAAGTTTCCACAGTCAGTGATGGTTTGGGGTGCCATGTAATCTGCTGGTGTTGGTCCACTGTGTTTTCTGAGGTCCAAGGTCAACACAGCCGTATACCAGGAAGTTTTAGAGCACTTCATGCTTCCTGCTGCTGACCAACTTTATGGAGATGCAGATTTCATTTTCCAACAGGACTTGGCACCTGCACACAGTGCCAAAGCTACCAGTACCTGGTTTAAGGACCATGGTATCCCTGCTCTTAATTGGCCAGCAAACTCGCCTCGCCAGAAAATCTATGGGGTATTGTGAAGAGGAAGATGCGATATGCCAGACCCAACAATGCAGAAAAGCTGAAGGCCATTATTAGAGCAACATGGGCTCTCATAACACCTGAGCAGTGCCACAGACTGATCGACTCCATGCCACGCCACATTGCTGCAGTAATTCAGGCAAAAGGAGCCCCAACTAAGTATTGAGTGCTGTACATGCTCATACTTTTCATGTTCATACTTTTCAGTTGGCCAAGATTTCTAAAAATCCTTTCTTTGTATTGGTCTTAACTAATATTCTAATTTTCTGAGATACTGAATTTGGGGTTTTCATTAGTTGTCACTTATAATCATCAAAATTAAAAGAAATAAACACTTGAAATATATCAGTCTGTGTGGAATGAATGTATACATTATACAAGTTTCACTTTTTGAATGGAATTAGTGAAATAAATCAACTTTTTGATAATATTCTAATTATATGACCAGCACCTGTATATTTTATATAAAAACATGGCATGCAGCTTCAAACAATGGCATAAATCTGTTCAAAATAATAGTTATTAATAAACGCAATTACAATCTCAAGGGATTAATCGTCAATTATGATTTGTTGTCATAATCGTGCAGCCCGTAAGTTGTGTCCACTGTCAAAGGGGGCACGGAAAACCTAGGCTGTGTCACAAGAAGCCGTTTGTCATCAAGATGAACAGAAGGGCCCCGTGATTGACAGAAAGCCTTACATAATGTTACGATTCAGATGTCCGGCTGATGAATGTCTCTCAGACCTAAAGGTTAACGCTGTCTGAAAGAATCTTTCTCTGTTTTATCTCTAGTTAGCTGGTGTCCAGTGTCTGTAGCATCGGCCTTGTCCCCCAGAGCTGTTTGATTGGCCTCTCTGTCATTAGGTTTAAGTAGGGCACTGCAATCCAGCAGGGATTCAATACCAGTGCTCCATTCACTCCGGCTCTGACTCCCCCAGCCGGTCTACAGCGAGGCTGCAAATTACATAAGGCAATGTGTGTGCGTCAGTTTGGCCTGAACGCAGCCCAATGTGTTGGCCTCGTGTGCTGGCCCGGGTGTCTCTCCGCCTGCTTCCCAAACACTGCAGATGAAGCCCTGAGAGAGACGGGAGAAGGGATGGATGTTGTTTTCATTAACCTCCGCTGCCTGGTGTTTTAAATTAGCGCCAAATTCACAACAGGTCTCATCAACACTCTGAAGTGCCTGTTTTTGTTGACGTACTTTTTCAATTAGCCTTTTGACTCCTGTGTTTGGCTTCAGAAATGGAAATCTAGTAAATGATCTAAAAATGCTTTTGAGTAGATAATGCTTAAATTGCAACGGACCGTTATCATAATTCCACCATTTTAAAATACTTTTTAAAATAGGTCTGCCATTTCCAATTGTGATAATTAGCCCACATACTGCTATTTATATTATGTTTTTATTGGAACGCTGAATGTAATTTTCAACAAATTTACCCATGAGGCTGCAACCGTTTGAAAACATTTTCCATTACATTAACAGTCCTATTTATGTCACAAAAATTCAGCACAACCTCTTACAGATCCTAAACTTTGCATGCACCGTTTTCTTTCTTTTTTGTATGTACAAATGTAGACTAAATTGTTATATTATATTATAACACTTTTGCAAGAAATTAATAGTTTTCATTCAGTAAGGATGCATTAAATTCATCAAAATTAACATCGAAGACATTTGTAAAGTTATAAATGATTGCTATGTCAAACAAATGCTGTTGTTTTAATCTTTTTATTCGTGACAGAATCCAGAAAAAAAGGTTTTGCAGTTTACTTATATGTTAGATACATAATATGTAGTATTTAATATAAAATATTATTAAAGGAAATGTTTCAAAATAAAGTTTCCAAATTGATGCATTTTCATTCCCCATTTTAAGCATTTCATTCCCTATTTTTTTTTAAAGTTGGATATTTTTTGGGTTGCTTTACAGTCATATGTGCCTTTAATGTTGCACACTATTATTAAAACGCCTCATTCAATAATTTCGATTGCTTCATTTGCCCCTTGTGATGGGACACATTTCTCTCTGTTTCTTTCATCATATCGAGAGCAGTACTAGAGGATGAAATGTACTAGTTTTCTCTCTCGTGGGAATTCCCAATTTTTGTTCAAGGCTGGTTCTATAAGGCACACAAATATGAATAGAAAGTGAAACTAATTATTGTAGAATGTGTTGGAAAAGATAAATGGCTGCGCTTGTGTCTGTATTTGTTGGGACTTGTTAAATGAAAATTTGCATGCTCAACAGTCTTTTTTGTGCTGTACAGTATACGGCACATTGCGTTCTCTCACTCGCTGACCCCTTACTCTCTCTTGATTTCTCACCGCTCACTTACTTTCGTGTTACTTCCACTTTTCTTTCATTGCTCTGCCCTCTCTTTTCTCTCGCTCGCTCTCAGGGGACACTCATTGTCGCACAATATAATTGAATCCCTTTTTCGTTCCATTTTCTCTCATTTTCTTTTTCGCAGGCCTCTTTACGCCTTCCAGCATCAACCCACATCTTCAGTATATGACCTCTGAACACAACCCCTAAGCCTTCTCGCTTTTAATTATCTCTAATTAGTCATTACATTTTTCAGTCCTTGTAAAGAACCATTTAAGACCGTATTAATTGATAAGAATTTATTTTTTAGGTTTTTGAAATGGCAAGATGTTTTCAGGCACTCAGCCAAACCATAGGAGAAAACCGTTCCCCAAATCCTCAAAAATCCCTTATAGAGTAATTTCAAACACAAGTACCTAAATGACTGATAGATTCCACATAAATCTCTCTCAGAAGAGCTGTTTGGCTTGTTTGCAAATCATCAGGTGCTCAAATTTATTGAACTATAATGTTTAACTGCATATGTTTGAACTGTTAAGCACACCTATATCTACTGGCTTTCTCGAAACACAGCAGAAATAGTTGGCACAGTGTGTTGTTATTCAACCTGTTCAGGAGATAATTTAATATAATGGCTTTTTTTTATTGGTCCACCTCTTTATATGCTACAGTAAAGCCTAAATATAAGCTAAGTGTGTTCATTTGTCAAGCCTACCTAAAGAAGATGAGTCCTTTGTGCATTTTCTGAATCGCTTACGTTGACATTCTCTCCAACAGGTGATATGTATTGAGGATGAGTGCTGTCGGGGAAAACTCGTCGGACCCTGCCAGGTCAGAGGCTCAAAAGCGCAAGGAATGCCCATCAGACCTCCTGGGCCCAAGGTACTTCACCTAGACACAGCATGCAAACCAGTAGACAAATGAACAGCAGGTTACAGTTAACTCTGAAACTGCATTCATTGCAGCATACACATTGTTTGTTTGTATGTATAGCAGAGTGAAACTTCTCCGTGTCTATGCTATGAACCGCTGAACTGCAATAATTTTGAGCAGGCCTCCCACCAGTGGAGCTCAGCCTAGATAATACATGTTTCTATATAAAGCCCTTTTCCACTGAGTCAGGAAACATCAGTCTGTATAATTCCTTCACAGGAAGGAGCTATGTATGCCCTCTTTATTGACAAAATTTTCTGTGCAAACTGCTGAAGATGCAGAGCAGCAAATTAAAAATACAACCTGTGTAAGGTTGCACAGAAGAAGTGTTAAACGCAATGCAGAAAAGAGGGTCTTGCTCTTGTTTTTTTTGTTGAGGATTGTTTGGATTTTTTATGTAGGTGTTTGTACCTAATGACATAAAGAATCATTTATACACAGTAAAAATGTTTGTAGTGGCACCTTAAAATGCAGTTTATTGTCCAAAGACACCCATAAGTATGTGTACAATATTTTAAAATATCATAACATGAATGAAAGAATGTGCAGCCCTCCTTAATTTAACACTTTATTTTTTTCAGAAAAGTAAAAATATTTTATTTTATATTGTTAAAAATAGCAAATTTGTTACAAAACTTGGTGTTGAGATGATATATACTCCTAAAATGTCAAATTTTTTCTGTTTTTTTGTGCCAAAATAATAAATAATGACAAAATAATAAACAAAAGTTGAAACTATCAAACTGAGGAAGATATTTTCATGAAATTTTACAATACAATCTTAAGCATGTGCTGATCTGAATGACAAGTTTGTGTTTTTGCTCTATAGTCTGAATCATTTTTTGTTTCTCTTCACAGTCCCAAACGAAGCACTGAGAAACGTAACCGGGAACATGAAAATAAATACATAGAGGAGCTCGCAGAGCTGATTTTCGCAAACTTCAACGATATCGACAACTTCAATGTCAAGCCTGACAAATGTGCAATCCTAAGGGAAACCGTCAAACAGATTCGTCAAATTAAAGAGCAAGGTAAGAAAACCGATGACTCTTCTTTGAACTTACATTTTTACTTGTCCTATTAATCTTCAATTCAAGTATAAACTCTGAGGCTTGATGCTGAAAACATAACCTCCACATAGTGTTACGTTCACTGAGCTTTAGCATAGTCAGACATTTGCGTTAGGCTAGAAGTTATTAGCAGCTAACACAAGACACATGTAGGCGTTTCAGGTTGTTTAGGAAAATATTTGGCATGTGTAGAGATCTTGAGAAAGAACTTGTCAAATCAGCCATCGATTCCAGATTGGCTTTCAGCAAGAGCCTATAGATTAGCATCATGCTAACTGCAAACATGTCACTGATGTACAATGTAATTTCTCACTGCATTAAGAAACAAATACAGAAACCAAACACAAGATTTAATTAGAAGCCATGGCTTCATTACTTTTCTACATTTGTGTTGTATTTTAAAGTTATATTGAGTTGGTGATGTTTAACTTAAGACTTATTAGCATTTCTTTGCTGCCAAAATTATTAGCCGCAAGAATTGGATTCAGGTGTAGTGCCTGTTAGCATGTTATGATTTGCGTTACTTGAAAAGTTATGCTAATACATTTTGGAAACATTATACTAGATTATATCACACACAGTCTTCTGAGAAGAAGCTTAATTGTATCTCGAGGTCCCTCCCCTATTGAGGGATAACATATATCCCATCCTTGCTCTACCTGTGGTGAGACATTTCTTAAATAAACTTCTTGGAAATTTGTATGGCACAATCATAAATATAGACTGATATAGATTTATATAAATCATAAGATTGGCTTGCTCCTGCAGTGTTTTTCTGCTCAAATTATCATCCATATTGTTTTCAGCAGTTCAGACTGGGTGCTGTTTTGACCTGTGTGTGTGTATATCTGCATTGATTCTGACTGGGCTGTGATGAAGATTGTTTGTGATGTACTGAGCTCTGGGTTATGTAATGCTGAGCAATCTGATGCAAAGCTAACAGCGATGGTCACCGTCTGCTGCGTCGTCCCGTACCCCTCCGCTACGCTCGATGCCACATGGCCACAACATCACACACTGCTCTAACTGTGCTTGTACGGTCTCAAACTGCCCTCAAACACACAAATGGGGCTGTTTTGCCTGTAAACAAGGCCTCAAGTATAAAGCGCAGCAGTCAGCTTTCCTTGTTAAGGAAGCACAACATTATTGAAACTCACAGGAAGCCCTTTACATCAGAAACTGCGTTCTGCTGAAAATACAGTGTTAAAGGCTCACAATTCTGTTCCTCACATTTTATTCAGACCCAGAGAAACAAATGTCTCTTTAAAGAGATGTTTTTCCTTAGTTTCTGTGGTTAAATATGAAACATTTAAATAGTCAATTGTCATTGAGGTATTTGGGGATTTTAGTATGTGCTGGGTAAAATATAATAAGACTAATTTAAGTCACATAAGCATTACAAAAGGAATTTCATGAATTATTGTTTTAAAGGGCTAGTTCACCTAAAAAGTAAAATTCTGTCAATAATCACTCACCGTCTCACCCTCATGTCATTCCAAACCCATAAGTACTTTGTTCATCTTCAGAACACAAATTAAGATATTTTTGATGAAATCTGAGAGCTTTCTGACCCTGCATAGACAGCAATGCAACTGACACATTTAGGGTCCAGAAAGGTAGTAAGGACATTGTTAAAATAGTCCATGTGACATCAGTGGTTCAACTGTAATATTATGAAGCTACGAGAATACTTTGTGTACAAAGAGAAGAAATTGTTGAATAAAGTTGTTATTTTTGTTTTCTTTGCGCACAAAAAGTATTATTGTATCTTCATAAAATTAAGGTTAAACCACCGATGTCACATGGACTATTTTAAGGATGTCCTTACTACCTTTCTGGGCCTTGAACATGGTAGTTCCGTTGCTGTCTATGCAGGGCCAGAAAGCTCACGGATTTCATCACAAAAATCTTAATTTGTGTTCTGAAGATGAATGAAGGTCTTACGGGTTTGGAACGGCCTGAGGGTGAGTAATTAAAGCTACAGCCCGTAACTTTTGACACTCTAGGGGTTAATAAACAGAACTGTGTGTGTCTTGCAGAAGAACATTGTAGCCGGAACTACTTCTCTCTGTTAATGTCTATGACGAATTATGCAAGTACTGGGCTACTCCGCAGTGGTACCTACCTGAACCAGTCTAAAATAGTCAGAATATAAACACTAACTATAGGTGTACCGTAGTGATTCAGGACCAACCAAAAACAATATAGAAATTTTGTACATTTTGAACACAAAATTTGAACAAAAAAATCTAATTACGGACTGCAGCTTTAATGACAGAATTTTCATTTTTGGGTGAACTATCTCTTTAATGCTCATTAAACTGATAATGATGAATGCTAGCATTTAAAGGGATAGTTCACCTAAAAATTTTGCCATTATTTTCCAAACCTGTATGACTTTATCTTACACAAAAGAAGATGTTAGGCAGAATATTATGAACTGATAGCCTCAAAATGTGGTCATTATAATAGTGGAATTTTGGTAAAATTTTGCAGGCAAAAATTGCCAACTGTCTAGGTTACCAGCAGTGTAGCGACCAACTTGAATCCGTGTTAAATCTGTTTGGGGGAATATTTCGCTCTCTTATAAATTTCCAGATTGTGTGAATTCCTGTTGAAGTGACAGGATTCTGATTGCGAAAATTCGCCGAAAAACTGTCAATGTGACAGAACCTTCACTGTTCACTTCCAGTTATTTTTTTTCCACACAGTGAAAGTAAATAGTCAACTAAACTGTCAGTCTGCCAAACATCTTTTTTGGTTCCACAAAACATAATTTTTATTTGAATGGTCCCTTTTTAAACCGTGTTACAGTTTACATTTTGAAAAAGACTAATGAATGTGCGAAAATTTCCGCCATGGCACTAAAGTGTAGTAATTGTTGCCAGGGTGTTGCTAAAGTGTTATGAGTAGAGTTTTTTGCACATTACTATGCAGTTACTCGGATGCTGTGGATATGATATTCCTTTCCCTAGACGGGACTCAGACCCTTCCTTCAGTGTGAATATATTATTATCTATCAGGTGAATATCCTATATACAACTGACTAGCAAAATATTAGTGCACCTTTCCTAAGTAAGTTGTGATTTGAGGTGTAATTCACAGTACAAATAGTGCAATATAAGTGTGAGCAGTAATAATAGTTATGCTATTAGGCTAGCTTTGCTAGCAAGCACTACTATTAAACTGCGGCAGTAAACCGTTTCCTTCCTCTTTGCATAGAAAACACAAACGTTTAATTTGTTCATTAGTGAATCAGCGCTTATAAACTTAGAGACTGAACAACACCCAGTAGAAGACGAGATATGGAATTCTCCCATGGAGAGTCATGACCTAGTATCCATGATCAGGCTGTGCACTGATTGGCCGAGAGCAGCGTCATGGGCGGGGCTTTGAATTGTGACTGATAGGGCAGATCCTAAAGGCCTCAAGAAACTCCATCTGCTGTTGAAGAGAATGATATGGCCTAATTCACATCCTTTCTGAAGATAACTGCCTTTTTCCTGTTTGATGGGGAATGGCTGACGGAAAGCAAAGCGTTTTGGAGCCGCGTTTGAAATGAGAGAGGTAATGAGTTATCACCGGACCTCTGGTGCAGCTGTGCTGGTTTACCAGTCCCCGCTGGGCACCGCAAAGACCTGCTGACACACAACACGCTCACATCCACTCATCATCAGGAGTGTACGCATGCGTATCTCTCCCAGACACACACACACACACACACACACACACACACATATGCACATATACGGGAAGAGCAGCGTTTGGAGCATCCCAGAACGGTCTGAGAAGAGGCTGATGAATGGCCCTCTCACTTTGCCATATGGCTACCCATCATGCCAGCACAGTTTGCCTCTCTATCGTGTCCTCTGCGAGACCACTGCATCCACTGATGATCCCGACCACTCTCTTTAATGAACGGGAACAGACAGGAAGTTAGATTGGTCTAGAGAATTGTGGGATTGAGGATGTTTCACTGACGGCAGACATTTTTAGTGTTGTCTGTATAGTAATGTCTTTAATTAGCTTTTATTTTATAATCACTAATTTCAATCTAATTTTGGTTGAAGTTTCATTAATTTGATTAGGTTGATTTATGTTATGTTAAATTTGTTTCAGTTTGTTTTCGTAATTTTGGTACTTATTTCAGTTGCAAAGGCAAAATTTCAGTTATCGCAAATGTTTTTTAATAGTCTTATTTTTTTATTTTCTAGTTTATTTTATTTTTAATAGTAACACTCCACTTCAGATGATGCTTTATTGTATCTATCATCTTTCACAAATGGTGTTATTTAGAGCCACTTTTCCAGCATTATTTACACCTCTAGGTCACCTCATATCACCACAAAAAGAGTAAATTGAATGTCATAATTATAATATTTAAGATTTTTCTTGACATTGTGACTTAATATAATAATTAAAATATATATATTATATTTTTTAAATGACAATGAAACAAATGTTTTTTTTCTTTACAATAATAAAACAAAAAGTATGTGTACTTTCTTGTCATGATAACAATTTCCTTTTATTTTTGGCATAATTTATTAATTAAAGCATTGCAAAAATATTACTCTAAAAATAATGAAATAATAATATTGCATAAATGCTATTATTATTGTTGGTGTTGATGTTATTATTATTTGTGATGAAATATGATCCAGAGATTCACCAGTTTTCCTTCTAGATTTAGCTCCATCACAAGTGCTTTGTTTCGCAGGCGATATTGTTGACAAATCTTGTCACTTTGTTGGAGAGAATGATGTTCTCCTTTCTTTATATAATGGTTTGTTTGGAGTCTGTGTGTGAGCGCATGTGTGTATTGACGGTTCCATTCATGTCCGGGCTGTTGGCTGCATGGCTGTTATGTGAGGCTTCACATGCACCCATTTAGCCTGACAGCTTCGGTCTCACGCGTTGCTAAGGTCCGGATGTGTGCCATCAACAACATGTCTCAACAAGCACACGGCAGAATGAAAGAGTGAGAAAGAGCTTTATAAAGTGTGTGTGTGCAGTATGAAATAAAACGCTTTAGTGAGCAGAGAGAGAGAACTGCCCTTTAAAGAAATGCTAATACAATACGCTCAAGCTAGCAGGACCACATGAAGTGTCTTTAATGTAATTTTAAAAATAAAACACTTAAACTCTGCAGGATCTAATGAAGGGTTTAAGGTTCTTTTATGGAAATGTTGATGTTTCCAACCGAGGACTGTGCCAATTTTGCTTAACTTGTCCTTTATTCAAGGAGAAAGGAGAATGAGGTAAAACAAATGTGCCTAATTATATTCCAGAATGTCTGCTATCAACTCAAATTAGAAGAACGCATCTATTAACTAAAGGCAATAGAAATATGACCTTCTTAGAAAGGGTGAGCAAGGGGTTAGTTGAATCATTGGGGAAACAATTTGAGATATTTAAATAATTTAGAGGGAGAAAACTTTTAATAACATACTGTTGAATTCCAAAGTCTTAATTTTACTGCACATTTTTCAAATTTTGTGAATATGTCCATAAACCAGACATTCTGGGAGGATCTTCCTATTTTCTTGCTTTGTGCTTCCCAATGTATTCTGAGACCAATGTAATAGTGTTTTTCTGCATAAAACTCAGTGTTGAGTCTCTTGAGTCATGGCAAATCTTTAGTCAAATAATTAATTTAATTTTATACACTGGCAATTCACCAACATGAATAATATTTTAGACTCGTTTTGACACAAAATGTCATTTTTTTTCTGCAAAGTGGAAAATGTATTTTGACATGCAAATGTTTTCATGTGCATCATAATCACAGACAGCTGTATTTGATGTCCCCTTTCCCAATACATGATCATAAACGATGTACGGTTTATTCACCCTTTGGTGTTTAACATAACATAGCAAAGTTATTGTGGACAGTGGTGTTGATGGTCTGTAATGGGTTCGTATCTAATTTCTTCTGTCTTTTTCTGCATCTCTCTCTCCCTCTGCAGAAAAAGCTGCTGCAGCCAATGAGGATGAAGTGCAGAAGGCTGATGTGTCGTCGACAGGCCAAAGTGTTATTGACAAAGATGCCCTTGGACCAATGATGCTGGAGGTGGGTCTGTTGTGCTCTGTTTACTAGGTTACACTGGCTCTACTGAACACATACGAGGAAGATTCAAGCATGAACCATGTATGGGAGACAGAGTGATAGTGAATGCCTTTTTGTATTCGTTATAACAAAGAGTTGTGTTAAGAATTTGGCTGCCAGTTGGTCTTTAAATCTCCAAATTCCTCCATCTTGTTGCTGAATATAGAGCGTATGAGCTGACAGTTGAGATGTACGAAATTGTTGGCATGGAAAACCTGCTCGAGTGAAATGATGTGTCTCTGGCTATGTTCTTACTGCAAGATTATTACTGATTTTACTGTTCACATATATTTTTTTTTTAAATGTGGCCAATATCATATTCAAGTGTGAACTGATCACAGTCCCACAACTGACCTGCATGTGCAAAAGGAAGCCTGAAAATTTGTGCACAGTCAATAAGGAGGATAAAGATGAGGTATTAGGACTAGTTTTTATAGTTTTGATTCAAGTTTTGCTTGTATAGAGCTGTCACCGTAGTACTTACCCCTCACTGTTAGGGCTGTGCGATATGACGATATATATCGGATGGACGAAATAAAAAGTATATCGTTTCATATTATGTTCTATCGTTTATTTCGTGGTGTCGCAAAATACATTGTTTACGGTAATACCTTTTCATAATTTGAGTGACTGCGATCTTTATACGCCGCCCACCACGGGGCGTGAAGGAGAGACAGAAGCAGGTGTAGAACGACCAGCTAGGACACAACCAGGAGCTCGTTCCTAAACGAGGGACTACATCTGTAGCATGGTCACGCGTTTTTAAGCACTGCAGTTTTAAAACAACCGATTTTAAGCCGTTGAAACTCAAATAACAGACCTATGCGTGCGCCGTCTCTTTCTGTGTGAGAGGAGCGTGCTTTTTCTTTTTTTGCCGACTTTGAACAATTACATAAACACACTTATATGCGTCAGAATCCCCGTCTTTGCAAGTATCCTCATAAACACAGAGATTTAGGTCTTAAGAAAGAGTAAACGGCAGAAAGAGAAAACGCATATGTAACAGTGACTTAGCTATATTGGATCCGGACTTCGGTCTTAAAGGGGAAGCGTTCCAATATTCGTTCTGTCTGCCATTCATGTTAATCATAGCACACTGCTAGAAAATCTCTCACTGCTCTCGACTAAATCACTTTTGTAACTTTAATGAGAATGATATATTTATAATATGCATAGAATCTATACATGATAAACGTGTTAATTATATATATCATAGATAGATATAGATATAATTAACACAGTGAAGACTATTTAATTTGCACAACGTATGTAGCGTTTCTTATTTATTGTAGTTTTTTGTCCTATTGCTTGCAATTAGTTTCTTATTCTTATTTCATCACTGACTGTTTATTTATCTTCAGTGAGGTTGAGTTTTTTTTCTCTCTCTCTTTAGGCTTGTATTGGTTTGATATTGACATTGGTGACAAGGATTATGAAAATTATATGGTATCAAAGATTTTTATATAATAAAAACCTTTTTAAAAGAAAAAAATCACTATATCGTGATATATATTGTTATCGTGATATAAAATGTGTCATATCGTGATATAAGATTTTGGTCATATCGCCCACCCCTACTCACTGTACCTCCACTGACTACCGTCACAGCTGTCTTCCATATTAACCAACTGACGAAAACACTACTTGTAAAATCTGTGGATTGACTCCGGTCATGCAGAACTGAGACGAATGTCGATCTGGAGTGACGTGAAAGTCGCATAAATTACGATATGATCACTTTAGATTGAGTTTGCATGGCAAAACATCTGACCTGTATTTAGGATATGGAAGTGGCCAAAATCATAGTGTAAAAAAAATCTGATTCCAATTGTGGTTTTTGCTGTTCAAACTGTTAAGAAAATAAAACGAATCTGAGTCATATATGAGCACAAAAATTAGGGCCACTTAACTTAACAGTGTTATTTTAATATTATTTATATACTATTTGGTATTTATTTTTAATTAACGTATACACATATTTGTATATTTGTTACCACCCCACCCCATTCTGCACATTTTGTATGTTACTCTTATCCCTTCAGATGTTTGTTCTATTCGAACGTAAGTGCCCTGCGAAGTGGACATCACTGGATATTCCGCCATGATTCCAGTTCGAAGCAAACGTATATATTCCATTCAAAGTGCATTGAAGTGTGCGAGACGTGAATTAAAATTGTATATATCAGAGGTATATGATGTCACACTCATCCGTGCGTGAAGACATTGCGCTGCGCAAATCCATGAATGAATGTTCCGAAGTGAAGTAAACTTCAACGGATTTCCCTGCTCAGGGAGTAGGGAGCAATGGACACTGTGAAGGGAGCATGTCAATCGGAACACAGTTTATGCACGGAGCGCACTTCTAACGAGCTGATTATATGAATCAGGTGTGTTAACTAAGAGAGACATGCAAAATATGCAGAGCGGGAGGGCGCAAGGACTGGAATTGAGAACTGCTGCTTTAAAGCATTAACATATTCTGTATAACTTCACATCCAACCTCAGATATGCTCTGATATAGCAGTTTTTCTTTCATTGTGTGCAAAATTGTCACATTATGTAATGTTGGCTCAACCAGTGGCATGAGTTTGGGGCATAACTGTCTGTTTTTCCAACCAAAGGCATCACAATCCAGTCATTATTTTTCCAATTCTGTTTGCTAATGGGTTGAGGGTGAGAAAAGGTTTTTAAAAATACGTTTTTATTTTTGGGTGAACTATCCCTTTAAATAACAGCTCAACTCTCTCCAGTGCAAACGAACAACTTCCGTTGGTCGGTCGGCTGAGCAGGCAGTATGCCCGGCTCTGAATGAATCCACCCATCCAGTCGCTCTATCTTTCTCTCACACCCTCTCCTCTTTTGGGTATTTATAGCCTCCGAGGTCCTCCGTCACCGAATCAACACGAAGCGGATGCCAAATATAGCCTGATGCGTGCTTGTGCGCTTGATCTTCCATCTGTTTGAAACGGCCGAAGGAAGGGACAATTCACACCCGCACGCTATAATGCACCTAATTAAAAACCACTTGTGACAAAAGGCCAGAGAGGGGGAAACTCACCCAACTGGCCTTTTCTACCCGACACCCATAACAGCCCCTCCAGTGTCGCCCGGGCGCATGCACTCGTGCACACAAACAGGCCTTGTGTAAAGCTTTCGCAGTTCTGCACGCCCCCCTGCCCCAGTGAAAAACCCCATTGTTTGGCTATGGAAGCTAAAGTGTGAGCAGCCATAGGATCCGCTAAAGCAGCTTTGTGTCCTTCGGAGGCAGTGTGTGTCCGTTTTCAGTGTCCGCACCTCACGATGAGTTTGGACCCAGTCTCTCCTTTGTATAGGAAGTTATGCAACCTCCCACAGCAGGACAGCAAGGCCGGGCCGGGGCCGGGCCCACCCAGCTCCATTCATGTTGCAATGCACGTTGCATAAGTTTGGCTAAATAAAGGTGGATTTGGCATTCCTCCGTGTTTACTCTGCTATGTTTGCTGAATGTGCCCAGTCTGCCCACCAGATGGCCACATCTAGAGCAGTGCATAAACAGGGACTTTTTTTTTTTTTCGCTCACTCCTCTTTTTCCGTCCCTCGCTTTATCTGCTCTCTGGAGTATGTGTGTTTGTTCTTAGCTTCTCTTGAGTGTTTTATTTTTTCCACGGCCGAGTGTTTGTGAAATAACTCTCTGCGTTAGGAAGAGGCGCTGTGTTTGTTTTGCTGATAAAAAGCTTATTACGCTCCGCCGCAGATTAAAGAATGATTTCCGAGCTGCTGCTCCACATTCTAAAGCAAACAGCAGCTTTTATAGCGATCGCTATAGGCCCTCAGGGGCCCGGCTGCATTCAGAGGCCTAATTGACACCATCTTGATAGGTAATGCTTGACTTAAGGCTGTGTTCTTTCAATTAAGACTCGTCAATATCATTTCTGCCACACACTATGAAGCACTGAGATTCACAAGAGCTTGTTTATTGCCGGCACAAGCAGGCAATAAAGTTAATCTTCGTACAAAACGAATGCATTAAAGATTGAATGGACGCTTTCACTGCAAATTCTGATTGCTATAAACATGCGTATCTGAAGATTCAGGATTGATTTATCACTTTTACTGATATAATGTTTATATTACATTACTATTTATTTAATTATTTATTACATAAATACAAAACAATTTAATGTTCAAGTCATAAGGTTCACTTTTACTGTTTTAATGTTATTAATTTTTAAAACTCTCATCAAACTCTAATCAGTTTTTCTATCTCAGGTGTCAAAATGTAAGCAAAATCCAGTATTGTTCAATTTCTACTAGGGATGTGCCGATATTTTTAAGGAGATAATTATTTTTGTCTGATAGCTGATGAACAATAAATCTCTGATATTAAAATTCTATTCTGTTTTTTTCTAAATCAGTTGAAAATAAAATTCTGAAAATGTAAATTTGTCATTTTAAATGCTGCAGGTTAATTTAGGCATCACAGCGTGTGTACAGGTATAATATTTGGTATGAAAAATGCTTAAAAAGTAAATGCTTTTACAATTTCTATTTCAAATAAACAGTTATTGGAACTTTCACTTCATCAAAGAAGAATAAAAAAAGTATTTATCCGCACAACTGTTTTCAACATTGATTTAAGACATTTTTTGGAGCACCACATAAGCATATTATGATTTCTGAAGAATCATGTGATTTCTGATTATGATTTCTGAAGAATCATGTGATTTCTGATTATGATTTCTGAAGAATCATGTGAACGCAAAGCCAGGAGTAATGATGCTGAAAATTCAGCTTTGCCATCACAGGAATAAATTACATTTTAATAGAATATAAATAGAAAGCTTGTATTTTAAATTGTAATGATATTTCCAAGTATGGCTGTTTTTACTGTTTTTGATCAAATAAATGCAGCCTTGTTGAGCACAGGAGACTTCTTTCAAAAACATAAAAAGATCTTACCGACTTTTGAGCAGTAGTGTATATCTATTATCGGACAATGTCAATACATTAAAAAGCTCTAATATTGGCCAATAAACAAAGTTTTCGATATACATGTAACATATCCTTATTTTAAGAGACCTTCACTGCACCCTCCAGCAGATGCGACATTAGCATGCACTCTAATAAAGCTGTAGCCTGTAATCTGCATTTAAAATGAGGCAAAACAGTTGCTCCACTTCCCCTGTCTCTCCGCCTGACGGTATCGCTTTGAGAGGAAGCCTGTTAAAATAACCTGCTAACTGCAACTTATGAGATATTCTTGTTTTCCTGAAGCTAATTACTTCATTATGGCTTACCTGAATTGAGAAGTGAAAACACTATGAGATCATTACGTTCAATGTGTTGTCCCTCAAAAACCACTCGATCAATCCATGGCCATGTATTTAGACTCATGCCATAATCCCCTTGACTTCATTTGATCTGTTTACAAGGATTCCTAGATTTTCTTGACAGCTTTTTGTTTTGTTTCTGCTGGTTATCGAATCTTCCCTATTGAATGGTTACGCTTTTAGATGGAGAAAGGATGTGTACTTTAGCCATTTGTGCTCTTCATATAATAATACTATTGGTGTTAGCTGCACATCTGTGCTCATAGTACTAATTGGCTGTGTTTTTCTCCTCCAGGCTTTAGATGGGTTCTTCTTTGTGGTGAACATGGAGGGCAACATCGTGTTTGTGTCAGAGAACGTGACGCAGTACCTGCGGTATAATCAGGAAGAGCTGATGAACACCAGTGTTTACAGCATCCTGCATGTAGGAGACCATAACGAATTCATCAAAAACCTCCTGCCCAAGTCACATGGTGAGACTCTATTTTCCATTCATGGTTTCCTTCCCATTTAGATATTTTCATTTTGTCTGTGCTCCTAGCAGCTCTTCTTTTCAGGAACGACTCGACTCGTACCTCAATACTCAAGTGTGAGCAGTTACATTAATCAGATTGAGCATTAAGAACTGGGATTTACAGAGAGGAATATCAGAATCTCCTCCTCCCTCAGTTGCAGCAGAAGGGAAGCTCACCTGCAGACGTTAAAAAGAGGAAGGATTCAGGCTTAGAAACCATATCATTATTGGTTTAAATGATACATTCAGCCAGAAAACACACTATTGGTTATGGATCCCATTCATAGTGAAAAATTCTATTTCACATAGATGTAAACATCAAATAAATTTGGATTGACTGTGTCACTTTTGTTGTTCCACTCAGCATTTGGCTCTAGTATATTTCTTAAGGCTGACATAATAACTTGGGTTCCTTTAATAAATTTACTCTAAATGGCTTTGGATGATTAAAAATAAATACATCCCAAATTGCTACCATCTAAAAGTTTAAAGGAATAATTCACCCAAAAATGAAAATTATGTTTTTAATTACTCAACCTCATGTCATTCCAAACCTGTAAGACCTTCGTTCCTCTTCAGAACACAAATTAAGATATTTTTGGTGAAATCCGAGAGCTCTCTGACCCTGCATAGAAACAACGCAAAATAGTCCATTTGACATCAGTGTTCTTATGTGTCATTCTCTGCCATGTTGAATTAACGTTAATTTTGTTTTCTTTGCACACAAAAAAGTATTCTTCTAGCTTCCTAATATTACGGTTGAACCACTGATGTCAAATGGACTATTTTAACAATGTCCTTACTACCTTTCTGGGCCTTGAGCGTGTTAGTTGCGTTACTTTCTATGCAGGGTCAGAGAGCTCTCGGATTTCATCAAAAATATCTTAATTTGTGTTCCAAAGATGAACGAAGGTCTTACGGGTTTAGAACGACATGAAGGTGAGTAACTGTTCACACTAGCTAGCTTTCAATCCACATATTTTGATATCACGTAAAAATACCGCATGAAAACACCAAGACAATTTAAAAATATAATTGCTCACTCGAGGTGGATGACATTTTTTATTCAGCTAAGAAGACATTTGTGTAAACTAATATGGAAACACATTTCCCAAATAAATTTCCTAGAAGTCTCAAAAAAAGGTAATTAATTTTCAATGAGAGTTGGTAATTATTTACATCGGTGGTTGTTCGGATTTTAAGATGTGGTCATTGAAGGTGAGCTTGCAGTCAAATGTGGAGGGACTAAGTGATTGGAAAAGTCCTGTATATGCTGAGTTAATATTGAGTTATAATATATTAATTACCATTACAACATCAAAAAAAGTAACAATACATTTTTTTAATTAGTTCCAATTAATTTTAGTAATTAATTAGTTTACAATAAAATCTTTGACATGCATATGGGATGGAAACGCTGCTTTAATCACATATAATATCCTATTTTTTGCATACACTTATTTGACACCAGTTAAATCACTGAAGGTTACCAGTTCACTGCTATATCCTGAAGCGACATGAGTGGCAGGCGGATCGTGTGCACACTCCCGTTGGAAGTCATTGAGTTAGCGCACTTTTTTTAATATAAACTCAAATTTTTGTCTCATTGCCAACAGTCTCTCATGTCGCTTCACATCGCCAACTCTCATTGAAAATTAATGACTTCCAGTCCCTTGCTGCTGTAAATCACCGTCAGTGTGAATACCCCTTTATTCAGTTTAAGGAAAAGTTAGGGAATGCTGGTTCAAATGAGTGACAGTGAGTGATGTCTCTTCGCCTCCCTCCCACAGTGAACGGAGTGCCGTGGTCCAGCGAGAATCCTCGGCGGAACAGCCACACCTTCAACTGCCGCATGCTCGTGAACCCTCACAGCGAGGCCGAAGAGACGCAGGATCACGAGGCACAGCAGAAATATGAGACTATGCAGTGTTTTGCGGTGTCTGAACCAAAGTCCATCAAGGAGGAGGGAGAGGGTGAGCCACGGTTTCTTAAAACACACTTAAGCCAGATGAACGGTACTGAAACTCTAGATTTAATGCTTCAAAGCAGAGCAGGAGGCTTCGGCCAAGCAAAGTGACTACTCCCCTTTCATAGAGCCGGGGTTCTTTTGTCAAACGTCCCACAAACAAGCAGATTTAAACCTATAGTTTTCCAAAAGGCTTTTGGATCCAGTGGATGAGAATTGTTGTCTTTATCTACAGTTGTCATTTGTTGCCGTCATTTTGTAGTCTTGTTGCCATAAAAAGCAGTAGTAATTTAACGCACACTACCATTCAAAACTTTGGGATTGGTAAGAGTTTTTAAATGATTTTGAAGGAAGTCTTTTTTGCTCACTAATGCTGCATTTATTTGATCAAAAACACAGTAAATTAGTAATATTGTGAATATTATTACAATTTAAAATCATGGTTTTCTATTTGAATATATTTTCAAATGTAGTTTATTTCTGTGATGGCTAAGCTGAATGTTCAGCATCATTACTCCAGTTTTTAGTGCCACACGATGTTTTAGAAATCATTCTAATATGCTAATTTGGTGTTCAAGAATCTTTTTTTATTATTATAAATATTTAAAACAGTTGTGCTGCTTTATATTTTGTGGGAGCATTAGGACGGCACAGAAAGTAGACAAATTAAATTAAAGAAACGTCATAAATAAGGATGGAATTGAGCTTGGGCCTGACAATACAATATTACATTGGTTTATCGGCTACAATAATATAGTATGTGAATGCATTTTTTGTAACCTTTTTGAGTGCGGAGTATAAATAATGTACCTGATTATCAAAGTCATAATATCACATCAAAATCCCTTGCAGTTTACCACACTGTACAATGAAGGTCCTTTATGGACTTATACATAACTTATTCTGAATTTGTCACCAAATAAAAATAATTTGAATGTGTGTTGATCTGACTTGCTAGGAATGGTGTTCCAAAAATCTAGCTAGTCTTGTTTGTTGCCATTAGGTATGGAAGCCTGTTTTTGCCACTGAATAAAGAAATAAAAAAATGTCATACAAACTCGCATTTGCGAGAGTTTTAATCTCGCAATTCTGAATTTTTTTCTCAGAATAGCATGATATAAACTCAAAATTGTATTATTATATAATTATTATATTAGTTATAAAATCAGAATAGTGGGATACAAACTTGCAATTGCGAGAAATAGTCAGAATTGTAAGATAAAAACTCGCAATTCAGATTTTTTTCTCACAAATGCACATTTGCATATCGCAATTCAGATTTTTTTCTCAGAATTGTGAAATATAAATTCGCAATTCTGAGAAAGTCAGATTTGCGAGATATACACTCAATCCTTTTTTCTTGAAAGTTGAAACATTTGGAAGTTGAGCGTTTTTTTCATGTTTATATATCATGTAATACTGACTTTATATCTCACAGTTGCAAGTTTATATCACAATTCTAAGAAAAAAAAAATGTTTTTTTTACTCAAAAAAAACCAGAAACGGGCTTCCATTCATTAAATTAGGATATCAATTCGATGTTGAAAGAAATATTGCAAAGTCTTTATATTTGTTCACCTCAAATCCTATGGTATGATCCATATGAGGACAACTGTAAGTATTCATAGTCTCTTTACATTTCAGTTGCTCTGCTAATGTGGAAGCAACACTTAGTGTTGACAGTCGTTCCTGACATCCAGTTACTGAAAAATAATGCGAAAATGTGACAGCAGCGCTTGTGGAATGTGCATCTGCGTCCCGCTCAGAGAAATGTTTCAGTCTGTGATTCATTTGCTCTTTTCTCTCCTCCTCTTCCACCTCTCGGAGTCACCCAGAGTTCAGGGTGCATTTGAGACCTACTTCTCTACTGGATCGTGTTGGCTTTGGTTTTGGCCCTGGCTGGGGTTTAAGAGTGTGTGTGTGTGTGTGTGTGTGTGTGTGTGTGTGTGTGTGTGTGTGTGTGTGTGTGTGTGTGTGTGTGTGTGTGTGTGTGTGTGTGTGTGTGTGTGTGTGTGTGTGTGTGTGTGTGTGTGTGTGTGTGTGTGTGTGTGTGTGTGTGTGTGTGTGTGTGTGTGTGTGTGTGTGTGTGTGTGTGTGTGTGTGTGTGTGTGTGTGTAACAGCGAGTGTGAGGCAACGAGAGATGTTTAATGTTGGTCTACCTCTCTCTCTCTCCCTCACATGCACACACATAATGTTTAATTTTTGCTGGGTACTGCTGGTGTGTTGAGGGATGGAGCCGTCTCTCTTTATGGCCCATCGGTGTTAGCTGTGTGCCAGCTGCTCTTTCAGCCAGCCAGCTCGCCCTGGCGCTGGAGACAGAGAAAGACGGCTGGAGGAGGAATTTGTATGAGGAGAGAGTTTATTGCAGAGACAGTGAAGCTATGTCTTTACGCAGATTAGAGTGAAGACCACCCAAGAGGCTGTATGTTTGCATGTAAAGACCTGTTCACATCCATTAGCTCAAGTAGAAGTAGAACATGTTAGCAACACCAGAATGCATTCATGAACTGTAGTCTGATTCACAAACAAGAACTCAGTTGACACAATAACGAGACGCCATTTAAAAAACTCTTAAACAGAAGTTACAGTCTGACAGATCCTTCACTGAATGAACTCACTGAATCAGTCAGAGCGGTTGCTGAATCAATGTCTGACTCACTGAATGAATGGCCAGTTTTAACCTTGTGACGTCCATCTTGAAATGAAGCAAGTACTAAAGTGTTTCTATTTCAGTGTTTTTTAAAATGTAATATATTCCTGTGATGGCAAAGCTGAATTTTCAGCAGCCATTACTCCAGTGTTTAATGTTACATGATTCTTCAGAAATCATTCGAATATGCTGATTTACTGCTCAAGAAAAGTTTGTTGTTGTTATTATCAATGCCGAAAACAGTTGTGCACATTAATATTTCTGTAAAAATCGTGATGCATTTTTCCAGAATTTTTTATTAATAGAAATTAACATCAAAAACAAATAAAGATATTTTGTAACATTATAAAAGTTACCAAATTTTGATTCATTTTGAGTCTTAGTTAAATGAAAACATTATTATCTGTAAAAAAATGCATCCTCGTGCATCCATGGACCTATCGTGGATGTTATTACTTGCAGTGTTCGTGTTTATCATGCATGCGTCTTGATGTGTCAGACTGTTGGAGACATTATGATTCTCTTGTGATCTTTTTGTGGGTGGATGAGGGATGACTTTTCTAACTTAGTCTCCATGGGAGCAGCACAGCAGGGTCAGCCTCCACAATGACATACAAACGAAAGGTCACATTCCATCATATCACCGCACGCTCCACTCCGTACCGCCCCCTCAACACACACAAACACACAGAACCAATGCTTCATCATTCATAAGCACCCTTCAAAACGCTTTAATAATCTGTTATCACTGATCTGATCTCTTTCTTTTTCTCTCTGAATGTAGATTTCCAGTCGTGTCTGATCTGCGTAGCGCGGAGAGTACCCATGAAAGAGAGACCCATGCTCCCCACGCACGAAAGCTTCACCACCCGCCAAGACCTCCAAGGTAACCATACCAACGCCACCCCTCTCTCCGCTTACACTCTTCAAAGGGTGTTCACATCACGGTTAGCACACATCTCAATGAACAGATACTGACTTTACCCTGTAAAGACTGTGTTTAATGACGTGAATATGACTTGGCACCTTTCTCATAATTCATGAGGTTTAATTTTAGTTGTTGAAAAATAGGGCTGGGTAGTAACTGATTACATGTAATCTGGATTACAAAATCAGATTCCAAATATTAAGTACTTTTAATTAGATTAAATTACATTTTATAGTACTAAAGTAATCAGACTACAGTTACTTTTTTGTTGATTACATGATAACATATTTTGTCTTTCGAACGCATTAAAATGCACAAATTCTGATTATTCAACTTAAACTTTTACCTAATGTATTTACTTAAAGTACCCTGAGATTTTAAAATAAATATCACATTTGTATGTTCACGGTTCTCTGACATTGGTTAATGGTCACATGACATGCAGGTAAACATAAAATATAAAATTACTTATTTAAATTTTACTTTTTATTATTTGATTAATTATGAGCCTTCATTAAACTCACAAACCCCCTGCAGTTCATTTAAACAAGTTAGGTCAAAAGTAATCAAAAAGTAGTTTGATTATATTACCTCATATGTATAATGTTTTGGATTACGTTACTAACTACTCATTTTGTCTTGTAATTTGGAATCAGTAACAGACTATTTATACCTGTATGTATGTATGTAATTTTATTTTCTTCAAAATCTCCTGGTATAAAATCTGCCCCTTCGTTTGATTAGTAATGAGGTTTATGCACCATTCTGGTGCAACTGTAACTCTGTCTGAGTTCCGAATTATGAGTATGTTAAACATACTAATAGGCATCTGGACAGTGAGATCACCCAATGGATTTTTACTGTCACACCAACCACACCTTTTGTCACATTCTGATGTGGCTACTTGATGGAAACTCCCAGTTTTCTGTTTATTGTTACTGAGCGATTACAGTGCCTAGATGTTTCTGTCATACTTTTTGTTTTTTTGGTCACAGTTCTTATAAAGTAAAATTCAATGCTGCTTAGGGGTTTATTCTAAATCCATAACCCTAAGTATTAAACCTCTACAATGAATTAAGCAGACAAACCCAAGCTATATTGCTTATTGCTGTACTGTGTGTCTGTAGGTAAGATCACCTCCCTGGACACCAGTCTGTTACGAGCCTCTATGAAACCAGGCTGGGAAGACTTGGTGAGGAGATGCATTCAGCGCTTTCACCTCCAGAACGATGGAGAAATGTCATTCGCCAAGAGGCATCAGCAAGAAGGTACTGAGCGCATCTCACATTAATCCACTTAAGAAATGCTGTCATTCTGGCTACTGTATTGTGCAAACAAAGATTACTATTTTTTTGACAGTAACTACCTATATTCTGAATACCATAATGATTTTAACACGCCTTGTTTTTGGCTTCCATCGGCAAACCAGTTTTACACACTCCTTGTCTCATGATGTCAAGATAAATAGTGAATATTGTCATAAAGATGCATAGTAGACATTACTGTATTTCAGTGTTTTTCATATTGTAGCAAAAAACGAAATACTTGTGGTGTGTGAAAACATAGGAAAGTGTATGTGAGTAATGCATGCGGTATCTTTACTGGAAAGGTTAATTGTGCAATGTTATAGGTTTATATTTGGAAGTGAAATCTTGTCAAGACATGTAAGGAAATGGCTGACTGTAAATGTGACTAAAACCCTTAGTATTATTTTGCATACAATTTAATTTATTTGTTCCTCACTGTACATTTACATATGTATTTTTCAAACTTTTGATCATGTGGGTGTTGTTTTGCAGTGCTAAGGCATGGGCAGGCGTTCAGTCCCATCTACCGGTTTTCCCTGTCTGACGGGACCATCGTCTCCGCTCACACCAAGAGCAAACTGGTTCGGTCACCTACCAACGAGCCACAGCTCTACATGTCACTGCACATTTTACAAAGGTACCCACTACCCAGCCACACAAGCTCACTATGAGTGCCTGCACTTGAGTTGTTTTGTCTCTGATTATGTCTGAATCTGTGTTTTTCATGTAACTGCACCGATGTATTTTATGAACTAATCACATGAGTAAGTGTTTGAGTCATTTCTGACCCTGTTCTCACTGTTTGATTCGGCTCCGTGTGTGAGCAGAGCAGTCAGTCGAAACGCACACTTTCTAGTTCTGACAAGCCCAGTTAATGACCATATACTGAAATCTCACTGTCATGTGAGAATATCCGACCGTGTTTTCCCAGAGGCCGATGCTGGTCTCTAAACATTCCATCAGAACCAAGAATAACACGACTCCCACAGCTACACATTGGCAAACAAGCTTTTTCGCCCTTGATAATTCCTCAGAATTTGATTGCTGGTTTAATTAAGTAGAGTAATTGAATACGAACGATTCCAATTTTAAAGGAATAGTTAAGGGAAAAATGTAAATGATGTTCCAAACATGCATTAATTTTTTATTCTTGTAGAACAGGGATCCTCAAATCTGGACCATTCCTGCAGAGTTTAGCTCTAACCCTAATCAAACACACCTGAGCATGCTAATCAGAGTCTTCAAGATCATTAGAATATCACAGGGAGTTGAGTTTGATCAGGGTCGGAGCTAAACTCTATAGCAGATTGGACCTCCAGGGAAAGATTTGAGGAACCCTGTTGTAGAACATGAAAAGTTTTTTTATATATATATAAAATTCATGTAGTTACAGTGCATCTGGAGCTGCAAGCTTCTCAAATAATGCAGAAGAATCAAGTGTTCTGAAGCCATACAATAGACTTATGTGAGGGGACCAAAAATGTAAGGGATAGTTCATGCAAAAATGACAATTTTGTCATTTACCCTCGTATCGTTTCAGACCTGTATGAGTTTCTTTCTTATGTTGAACACAAAAGAGATATTTTGAAGAATGCTGGTAATCAATCAGTTGATGGTACCCATTGACTTCCACAGTATTTATTTCCCTACTATGGAAGTCAATTGGGACCAATGACTGTTTGGTTCTTCAGAATATCTTATTTTGTGTTCAACATAAGAAAGAACCTTATACAGGTTTGGAACGACATGAGGGTGAGTAATTGATGACAAAATTTTCATTTTTGAACTATTCCATTAACTATCGATTCACTGTAAATCATCCCTCATTTTTCATGAGAGCTCATGGGAGGCATAGCAATGTCCAATTTGCGAATGAGTTATTCTTTTGAGTGAATCATTGGTTTGTTTTACAAATGATCTGATTCTCAAATTCAACTCACAGACTCACTGATTCAGTCACAGCAGTTAATAAATCATTGGAGGGGAAGATTATCAGTAAATAACGACTTGTGTCTTCTCACACAAAGGTATCATATGACTTCATACAGTACTCACCATTTATATAGACCCCTTTTACATACTTTGTCTCTATTCATTGAAATTGCACGGAAAAGCGCGGCCAGGATATTCTTCAGTATTTCTCCTTTTCTGTTCCACAAAAGAAATTCATGCAAGTTTGGAACAAAATAATTATGAATAAATTACAGGTGAGTTATTTTTTTCCCCAGAACCATCACGGTTTCACATAAAATCAAATAATTTGGAGCGTATGGCTTAGTAAAGCTTGGATCCACAGCAGGCAGTTGTGAACACAGTTTCGTGTGTTAGCTGCAGAGTTTCTATCTCTCTCACAGCATGTGAGGGAGGAACACCGGTTTGCTTTCTGAGACAATAGCAGCAGTGTTAGGCTGGGGTGTCGAGCACAGATAAACATTAAACCCAGAGTGAGCTCACAGCGGGAGGGTGGCTGTCTTAAAGCACAGCATCTCCAGCACAATAACACACAGTATAGCTTCACCATTGATTCATCCTGCATGCTCCGAACAAAGGCATCTCTATGCATTTATCAGCTCTGAGCAAGTTTTTAGTATGTAGCTTGCTAAAAGCTTTAAACCCTGAGGTGATTTTTACATTAGAGGGGGATACGACAGCACAGCCTCTTGTTTTCTCTGTCCCGTGGCTTGTTTTGAGGGATGAGCACTGCTGTTTTTCTTTGATAATTCGTTCCCCTCTTTTAACCTTTTCTGCTGAAATATACTTTAGTTAATTAAGCCATTCCTGAAATTCCGCTTAAGCACTTTTCTCGGATTCCTTGTTTGAAGTGCTAGAGGAACCACTTCCTGTCTATGAGATTAATTTAACAAATGACTGCACTGGATTAATGTAATGAAATAGTTTCAATAGAATCTACTTGAAAATTAATATAAATTCCTTGGATCACAATTAAAACACCATTGTTAACAATAGCACGTGCCAACCTGGTGAGACCGTTATGCCCTGCCTCAACTGAGGCATTGTTTTCTGTTTCAGTTTTTTCCTCTCACCTTTTCCCTACTACTTCTGTTGTTTTATGTCTCTTTCTTTTTACAATAATTAAACAACATTTTGCATTGTATTAAAGCTATGCCAGGGATTGTCGCCAGGGCATTGATATGCGGTTGCTTAGTGTTTTTTAGCATATTTGATAAATGGTTGCTTAGGGCTTTGTGTTCTGGGTGGCTGCTTGGGGATTTCTTAATGGCCCCTTTGGGTCCCTCTTTCAGTGTTAGTTTGAGGGATTTTTTGTGCATTAAATGGTGTAGGATAGGATTTACACAAATAAAAAAAAATTAGCGTTAATGGGTTATTTTAGTGGATTTTTTTATATATAAATTATATACTAATATAATATTTATTAATAATTTAAGTCAGATTTGATGTGTATTCAATTTTCATTTTAATATTAGATTTTTGTTGATTTCTTTTAGCTTTATTTTTTATTGCAGTTAGTCATTTATTACTTAAATTTCAGTTAGTTGCTAAGGCAATATGTCTAATAAAGTTTCTTTGTTTTTTATCAAATATCTAGATTTTTTTCAGCTTTATTTCAGTTACTAAAATTAAATTAATGAATTTTCTATTACAGATTTTTTATAGTTTTAGTTCGTAACAATAGTTCTGATTCCATTACAGATTTGCACAAAACTTTTGCGATAAAATCTAAATGCCGATTAAAAACTATTGCGAAATGACAGTGTTTCCATTAACTGATGTTGTGCACCTAAAGCGTCATTTTTTTTCTTCTCGCGATAAGTCATCTTGACGGATGTTGGTCGGTTTACATATAGCCTATCGCAACATTCATTATCGAAGGCGATTCATCTGCGATAATGAACGCAATATTGCGTAGCTTATCAGTGAACTATGGCTCTGTGTATTAAATGCCGCTCCATTTGAAAGCAGGTGATGGAGATTTAGCGCTAATTGGGGAAGTCATGACCTAATGGTAAAGAGCCGGACTCATAATCGTAAGGTTGCGAGTTCGAGTCTCGGTCTGGCAAGGATTGTCGGCGGGGGGAGTGAATGTACAGCGCTCTCTCCACCTTCAATACCATGACTGAGGTGCCCTTGAGCAAGGCACCGAACCCCCAACTGCTCCCCAGGCGCCGCAGCATAAATGGCTGCCCACTGCTCCGAGTGTGTGTTCACGGTGTGTGTGTGTGTTCACTGGTGTGTGTGCACTTGGATGTGTAAATGTAGAGCACGAATTCGGAGTTTGGGTCACCATACCTGGCTTTATGTGATTTTCACTCACTTTCACTAATCATGGAACCAGCTTTACTGACAAGATGCGCATGATCATCGCGTTTCGATATACCACCCAGCTCTATTTGCTATATATGGGAGTTGATTGTTCGAAATTGAGATGTTTCCGTTGATCGTATTTTCGATTTGCAATTTCAGTTTGCGCAATTTAAAGGGTAATGGAAATGCAGCCAGTGACCTTTTATTATGTTCACTAATTAGAAATGTTATGTTTTTAAGCTTGTATTTGTTAAATTCACCTTTTTCTATAAAACTATGTTTGTGCTATGTGGGGGGCATGTATGTTGCAGCATTATTTGCTCTTTAGATCATATTTTAGTGACTATAAACGTCTATTTTTTTCTGTTTTAGGGAGCAGCCCGTCTGTGGTATGACCCCTGATCTTGGAAATGCTCAGAATATGGGCAAAACCATGAACCCCATGAGTTCTCCCAATACAGCAGGTTCCTCCGGCGCCACCCAAGGACAGGATGCCACTGTCAGCAACAACACATCCACTTTCCCCTCCCCTGGTGGCCAGAAGGAGCCCGGCGCCATCGGCCCAGTACAGGGCCACCGTTTTGGGTGCCCGGGAACTATGAGCCATTCAGCAACCATGCAGGCGGCCACCCCTCAGGGCAGTGGCTATCCACTGAAGTCTCAGGGCAGTCCAGGCATGCTTTCTCCACGCCACCGAGCCAGTCCCGGAATGGCAGGATCTCCACGCTTGCCCCCGTCGCAGTTCTCCCCAGCAGGCAGCTTACATTCACCTGCGAGCATGTGCACCAGCAGTACAGGTGGCAATGGGGGAGCAGGCGGTAATCATGGTTACACAAGCAGTTCCCTTAATGCCCTCCAGGCTCTTAGTGAGTACCCCGGTGTGGGCTCGCCTGACAGGAAGTTGGGGTCACCAGCCGCAGTGGGCGTCAATCTTCACATGCTGAACAAAATGGGAGCCTCGGAATCATTCGGAGAGCAGAACCAATCAGAGCAGGGTAATGGCGGGCAGGATGATGGCATCGAACAGCCGAGAGACGAAAAGGGCAACCTCGGCCAGTTTAATAACCCAGACGCCAGTGATCTGCAGAACCGACTACGTGACAACAAAGGCAATACTAAACTCATGCAGCTCCTCACCACTAAAGCTGAGCCTATTGAGTCCACCTCACCCCCTCCAATGGCTGGTGGAGAGCCTGGGTGTAAGGACCCTGCTGGCGGCCCAGGAAACGGCGGCATGGGCGCTCAAACCGGAGCCGGATCGCATGCTACTTCCCTAAAGGAGAAACACAAGATCCTTCATAGACTTCTCCAGAACAGCTCGTCGCCCGTCGACCTGGCGAAACTTACAGCCGAGGCCACAGGGAAGGAGCTGTGTCAGGATTCTGCAGGTGGGGCGGCCGGTGTGGCTGAATTAGCCATTAAACAAGAGCCTGTCAGCCCCAAGAAGAAGGACAATGCCCTGCTGCGCTACCTACTGGATAAAGATGATAATGCACTTAAGGAAAAAGGCATCAAGATGGAACCTGGAGAAATAAAAGTGGAGGGCAGTAGGATGCCAGGAATTAAGACGGAGAAAACTGATGGCGGCTATGACCGTGCAGAGCCGGTAAGTGATGTCACCAACCTGGCAATATACCAAGAAATGTTTAATACAAGTTAAGCTCCATATAAGCACAAAATAATTTTGACTCGTACCTCATTGCCATCATGCACCTTTTGTTTTGTTCTGCTTTGTTGGAGATTTTTTTGGGGGGGGGTTTGCTTTGAAAAGGGAGAAAATAATAGTCTGTTATAAAACATTATGGAAAATAGCATCATTTATTTAATTATTTGTCTAAATTAGCGGGATTAGTGGGTCTAAATTAGTGCCGTGAGATTGGACATGACTTAATTTTTGTAAATATATTATTATTATTATTATTTATTTGTTTTATTTTGGAGGGTTCATCATTGTGAGATAATACAAGTCCAAAAAAATAAAGCATGCATGTAATTTCTAGTTTAAACTGTATATGCTTTTTTTATTGGAAATGCATTGCAATATTTTCTGTGGTAACTGATAGCATGCTGTCAATAGAGCTTAACTGAACAGAAATTACTGAGAGTTTATGTATGCAAAACACCACCTGAATCGCTTCGGCTGGTTTGGAATTTGATTATTTTTAAATATGTTTAATCATGATGTCACTTTGGTGAAATGCATGAAAGATTTGTCATTAGTGGGAGTGGGTAAGGATCATTTTGGTTAAATATGAGAAGTATTGCACATTGGAAAGGTCGTCAGCCAGTGTTGTGGATTCTCACGCAGAAATAACTGATATGACAACTGATACCAACGTGTTCAAATGCTCTTATCGCCTTCTTTTCTGTTTCATTGCTGTATTGTTGGTGTATGCATCCTTTCCTATCCTCCTTGTATCTCTTTTTGTATTTCTCTCTATATGGGTGTGAAAGTAGAGCAAACAACAGATTTATAAACTGGCCAATGAAGCCCCAGATCGAGGCAGTATGGTAACAGCGGGGATATAAATGACTCAGCCAGCTGGAGAGAGAGAGAGCGAGAGAGAAAGGGAAAGTGAGAGCTCTGTCACAGGAAGTCGATTCTGTTGGAAACTGGCAGGACTTTCTCAGAAGCAGCTCTGTGACATTTGAAAAAGGCGTCTCGGTGGTGTTCCATGCATCTCATCTGGCACAGCGGTTGGCACATGCCTTACAGAGCTGGCACCGGCCACCAATCACGCCTGGCACAGCGGCGGTAAAGTTAGAGAAGCGTCTGGGGCCAGGCAACAAAATAGAGAGATTATCCTGTATGTGTGTGTTTGTACTCATTGAGACTCCCGGGCCTCTTTTAAAAGCTGTTGATTGAGCCACAAATTGAGTCATAGTTGTCAAATCAAAGCAGCGGTCTCGGGAAGCTGCTGCTGTTAGCCTGTTAGCAGAATGACCTCACCGCCCCTCGGTTACCAGGAAAAGACCCAGAGTTCCGCTAGTGAGGAACCTGTGACTTCACGGTCTCCACGACAGCGCCATTGAGAACATGAAGTACAGTGATTTTCTGAGCAGGGAGGCCACAGCAGGACAGGAAGAGCGATGCTCGAGCACAGGCGTACAGAATTAAATGGAAGACTGAAGGGAAAAATTGAATTAGTGAGGATGCAGGAGAAATGAGGATGAAATGTGGCAGGAGTGGAGAGGGAGGACCAATCCCTAGTGAGCTGCCTACCTAGACAGCAAAATTTTAGGGTCAATAATTTTTTTTTTATGTTTATGAAGACAAAGTCACTACAAAAAGTAGTTGTTGACCACGCCTGGATTTATTTATTCGAATATGCAATAAAAAGAGCAATATTATGAAATAATATTACAGTTTTACAGAGCTGTTTTCTGTTTTAATATATTTGAAAATGAATTTATTCCTGTGATGACAAAGCTGAATTTGTATCAGTCATTGCTCCAGTTTTCAGTGTCACATGATCTCTCAGAAATCATTCTGATATGTGGATTTGCTGCTCAAGGAAAATGTATTATTAGTCTAAACGTTGCTGCTTAATATTTTTCTGGAAACAGCTAGGCCTATATTTTTTTTCAGAATTCTTTGATTAAAAGAATATGCAAAAGAAGAGCATTGATTTGAAATAGAAATCTTTTGTAACATTATGAATATTTTACTGCTACTTTTGATCAATCGAATGCATCCTTGCTGAATAAAAGTATTCATATCTTTAAAAAAAAACACCAAACTTACGAACATTAGTGAATTGTTCACAGATAGGACAATCCCAGAATGCACTGCGATGGGCTTGGTTACTGACTATGGATGTTTCTCAATACCAAGTACAAAGTTCGGACTTGCGTCCCGGTAGTTCGGACTTCACAAGTTCGACGGACACAAGTCCGGTAATTCTGCAAATGGAACAGCAGCATACTTGATAACGTCAGTCAGCTCGCCTCCGGTTATCTATACTGTATTACAATACAACAAAATATCAAACACACTGCCTCCTTTTGTTTTCATGTAAACATATTAATAGTCGCAAAAATGTAGGTCAGGGAACATACGTACATTACAGTGAAACAAAATATTATATCAAACAGCGTTGCCTCTTTTCTGTTTCATTAAAAATATTAATAGCCACAAAAAAATTATATCAAACACTGCCTTTTCGTTTTTTTCAAAATATAAAACATCTTTCTTTTCATTTTCATTTAAAAAATATTAAACATTAATATGTGGTTTAGGTAATATGTGCACATATACACTGATTATCTTTACTGTATGCATGATAAAAATGAAATATGACAAGCACAAGTCTGCCTTTTTTGTTAAATCTCTTTTTATATGAACATTTGTTAAATGTCTTTTAATGAACAATAATAGCCATTATAAAAGTAGAAGTATAATAAGAGACTTATGTAATAGGAAATAAAGACAAAGGCAAACAATTCAGTCAAATGTATGTAAAAAAAAAAAATTACGATTAATAAATAAATAATTTATGAAACATAACTTTGTGCTCAGTCAAAACAATATGACCTGGAAGAAATAATAGATTCATGAGACCAAAGATTGCCGGTTAGATCTACCAAAAACAAATTTAACCTCATGTTCATCTCGACGGATACATGAGCACGGAGCGCCCGGTGATCGCGTGGAGCTCACGCTTCCGAAATCAGCGAAGCACATTTTCAAATAGGCGCTAGATTTATAAATAAACCGCAGATTTGAGTTTTAAACAACTACATTCTCGCCTGAAATACTCTTAGAACTGCATTTCATGACACAATAACAGTAATATTTAAAACGTTTGCGGGTTTTCCGGGATTAACGCTCGCTGATTGGTGCGAAATGCATTCTGGGATACCTGGCTGCCTCAAGTTCGCACAAGTCACCTCTTGATGCATCCTCGATAAAAGGGGCGGAGCAAGAACACATCCAGGGATTTTAACTGTACTTGGCTAGATGTGAACTTTGAATTGGAACAGTACTTGGGCGATGACTGACTGATGATGTTTCACAAGTACAGACAAGAACGCATATTGAGAAACGGCCTATGTTTGGAATGGAATACTAGCATACTGTATACTCTATACCAGCCATCCTCATATCTGGACCATTCCTGCAGATTTTAGCTCTAACCCTAATCAAACACACCTGAGCATGCTAATCAGAGTCTTCAAGATCATTAGAATATCACAGGTAGGTGAGTTTGATCAGGGTTGGAGCTAAACTCTGCAGCAGATTGGACCTCCAGGGAAAGATTTGAGGAACCCTGCTCTATACTGTATACATGACCTCATTGTGTTTAATTCCATCCAGTTATAATTTCAAAAAAATATTAATTTGGTCATTTTTTGAAAATGTACCAAAAAAGGCGACATTTCTTTTGCTAATTTATTTGAGTCACACACTATAGTGCAGAAAAGTGCAAACATTGTAGTAAGGTAGTGTGGTATTGAACTATATTTTTGTTTAGTACTGCATTGAAGAATAGAAAAAAGTAATTTAATATGTTATTAAAAATAAAAGAAAATGAAAATATTTCAAACAGCAGTTGGAGTGTTATGTATTATTCTTTAAAGTCATTAATTTAGCAACATGCTGGCACCTGACTCAATTGTAATCAACTTAAAGGGGTCATATGATGCGATTTCAAGTTTTGCTTTCTCTTTGGAGTGTTACAAGCTGATTGTACATAGATAAGATCCCTGAAGTTGCAAAGACTAAAGTCTCAAAACCAAAGAGATATCATTTATCAAAGTTAAGACTCTGCCACGCCCTCCTAAAAGGGCTCATTCAAACACGCCCCCACATGTCTACATCACGATGTGAAAATATTTGTGTAGTGTCACCCAAATGTTCATGCAAAGAAAGAAGGTGTGGTTTCAGTAACCGCAGTAGTGTTGATGCAGCCGTGTCAGGGAGACGCTGTGTGTTTCTAGGCAAAAGCACTTTATTTGGCCTTCCGAAAGTAGATGCATTTAGGAATCATTAAGATTACTTGCAACAGAACAGGACAAACCAGATGTTGTCTCAACGCATTTTATAGACGACCCTTTCGTGAACCTTGGAGAGGAGGCCATTCTGAGTTTGCTATGACAATCTGGCGCTTGTGAATCAGCAACTGTATGTTTTGTTAGTAGTTTAAGTATTTGCTATTGACTGTTCAAATGCGGAGTTTTGCGCATTGTGTGTGCACGCGTGGGTGTGTGAGAGAGAGAGAGAGACATCAGAGTGGAGTCAGTCTTAATCGTGGCTTGTGTGCAAACAAGCTTCATCACTGTGTCTATCACGCGACTCTGTTCCCCTCTCGGCCTTGAACTGATGGTAAAACTAAGGACATTATTAACTGTCTTTACATTTGTTTTGAAAGCTGAAGCTCGGGATTATGGAAAGGGGCGTTACATTTCCGACGAGTGCTTGCAGTGTTCGGCCAATCACAATGCACTGTGTCAGTTGGCCAATCAGAGCAGACTGCGCTTGTCGGAAGGAGGGACTTTGTAGAAAATGACGCGTTTGAGAGAGGTGGGGCATAGAGGACCTACAATAATGTACAGTATTTGAAAAATAATGTGTTTTTGAACATTAAAGCATGTCAGCAACATTCTGTTACACCAAATACACAAAATAATGATCTTTAAAAAAGCATCATATGACCCCTTTAAAGCATTTAAGTCTCTTGTGTGTAATCCTATGTAGACAGTGAGGTGTCTCACTAGGGTTTGGAACAGAACCACTGATCTCTCTCTTTCTCCTGTGATGGGACGAGCAGCAGGCTGGTGTGATAGAGCTGCAGCTGTGACTGAAGAGAAGCAGGAATCTGTATGAAAGGTCATGATGGCAGAGAGCAAGACTCAAGGAGTCTTCACTGACACTGTGCCTCTGAGCGCGTGCGTCCACTCCTGACTTTCACCAGTGTTGTTCAGTGCTTAAGGTTATTTTCACAGTTGGCTTGCAATTAAAGGCGTTTGATAACCCTGGATAGGGTGGCTTTCAATAATGCAGTTTTTATGACCCAGATACACATATTGTTGTCACCCATGCAGCTGTGGTGGCTTCACTCGCTCTGTTCACTGATGTATCAATCCCTCTTTTTCTCTCTCTCTCTTTCTCGCTCGCTCAACCTATTGATCATTCAGTCTCTCACAGTCTCTTTTACATCCTGTTTGTCCCAGTTTGCATCTCTCTTGCTCTGTTTCAAAGCAGCTGCGTAGCTCAACAGCATTTTACAGCATCATAAGCACAGTTAAGATGCAAATGCTGTTCTAAAAGTTAGGCAGTGACATTACAATGTCTTATAAGACAGCTTGTTTTGGCCAGATTTGCATCTCATGAATACTTCATGGAAAACGCAATCCCATAATGCATTGCCATGAGCTCAGTGAAAGGCTATGTTCGAAATGGAATGTCCAGTATATAACATATTGTATGATGCATAGTTGATTTCTGACCTCATTCCATATTTATTCCAGTTTTTGTACAAGATGACAAAAAAAATATTGATACATACTATAAATATTATAAATCATCCAATAAGAAAAAAGTATAGTTAAAAGCAAATTAATATAATTATAAATTAACCTTTTTTACGCAATATCTTTTTTGTATATTTTTGTTTTGTTACAGATTTTTTCTAATTAATTGTAAATGTGTTATATAATTATATATTATAATTATATTTTAAATTATGAATAAGTACATTTTAAAATGGATTCATATATCAGTTTATTCAGTTACTTACTGTAAATCAAGTATATATTTTATTTTTAAATAATGAATAAATATATTTCTTTATATATATATTTTTTTATTTTGTATCTTTTTATTATATTTTTTTCGGCTACTTGAAAAGGCTACATTTCTAATTTTCATTTACTTGAACTTGATGTAATAATATGACTACTAAAACTGAAATAAAAAAGCTATAAATGCTTGCATTGCAATAAAAACTGAACATAGACAAAAATAACG
The DNA here is from genome assembly GCA_027422405.1 of Ptychobarbus kaznakovi. Taxonomy (NCBI): domain Eukaryota; kingdom Metazoa; phylum Chordata; class Actinopteri; order Cypriniformes; family Cyprinidae; genus Ptychobarbus; species Ptychobarbus kaznakovi. The sequence continues at coordinate 11,749,086 of CM049814.1, read as the reverse complement.
AATTTGAATTATTCAAAAACAACTGTAATTGTGTCTCAATGATACTAAATTAAATAGTGAGCAGCACTTCCAAATCATTACATTTATTACGTTCACTTTTAGTTAGCATGAATAAGCAGACAGCTAAGCAACTTGCTGGGAACATTGCTAGGTTTTTTTGCGCTTTTGTGTCTCTGCATACTCGTACAGAGAAGGATTTTAGTGTTTCTATTTATGGCAGCGATGGTTTGTCTTTCCCTGAGTGTGCTTCTATAGATGTGCTTTGTATGTGTTACAGTCTGATGCGCTTGCGGAGGTGCATGTGTGTGTCTCTGCAGCAGGAAGTGTGACTCAGGATAGGGTGTCACTCCTCTGCCCTTCCCAACCCCTCACAGAGCTCTAATCGGCACCCTGACACCATTCCTCAGTTGCACACACACACACACACACACACACACACACACACACACACACACACAAGCGGTGCAGACAGCTGTCCCCACCCTGACACTGTCACTTCATTGGTGGTTCCTCTGTGTACCAATTAACCCTGTAACCTCTCTTGCCCCCTCGTTCCTGCTCCTGTCTACACGACTAACTGCCCTCTGTCCCATCAAACCAGCACTGATATCTTATTTCGTACTTGGACTAACGGTGGAAGTTTGGCATTCATAGCATTTCTTTAGGGCTCTTCATCAGGGGGTCCACAACCACAGGGGTCCTCTGCAGTACTGCATAGCAGCAGTTATTGTGCTATCTTATTTTTCTGAAAAATGATTGCATTGAAACAATATTATATGAAATTCAGCTAAAGAAGCTAAAGTTATGCTAAATGATTCATTCTCCAACCTACATTCAAATGCATTAAGTAAAGTCACATTGTAATACACAGGTTACAACCTATTAAAATAAGTGTTTAAATATATTAATATGGTATAGTAGTCATGTTATTATATTCCAAGCTTATAATGCAACACTAAATGTTAGACAGTACGTATTGGTGGTGCTTAATTTGTCAGTCTATCTACTAAAGGTCTTTAACCTGAAAAAGGTGGAATTTTTGCTTGCAACTTATTGAGAATTAGCATAACACATCAGAAAACTTATTTTAGTTGTCATAAATTGTCAAGTAGTGTGACATATTTGACTTTTAAACAGCATTTTTCTAATTCTTTTTGAAGTTCAGGGCCACTAAGATGCATTAAATTGATTGAACTTGACAGTAAAGACATTTATATAATGTTATGAATGATGTCTATTTCAAATATTTGAAATGCTTGCTGCTCTTTTGAACTTTCTATTTGTCAGAGAGTCCTGGAAAAATAATGTATCTCAGTTTCCACAAAAAAATACTAAGCAGTTCTACATTTTTCAACATTGAGAATAATATGTGTTATTTATTTTATTTTATTTGTATTTTTTGAGAACCAATTCAGCGTATTAGAATGATTTCTGAAGATCGCGTGACACTGAAGACTGGAGTAATGACTGCTGAACATTCAGCTTTCACAGCAGTCATTAATATTTGAAAATATTTTAAAAAGAAGACACTTATTTTAAATTGTAATAGTATTTTAAAATTGACTGTATTTACTGTTTTTAGTCAAATAAATGCTGCCTTGGTGAGCAAAAGAGACTTATTTTAAAAACATTAAATATTCTTTTGAATGGTACTTTACCTGCAGTTTCTGTGACCTAATAATAATAATACATTTAATTTGTAATGCCTTAAGACCGTTAAAGTGAACTGTAAAAAGTGATTTAAAATGGTTAAAAATAAATAAATTACTGCCAGTCACAGAACCTCTAAATATACACTTTCTCGTGTATGTTCATATGCAGTTAAACTTAAAACCGTGATGTTAACAGTAAAAGTTCTTGGACATGTCATTTATCAACTACCCACAATGAAAGTTGTAAATGAAAGTGGAATATGTCAGATTTTATGGAATATGACCAGTTTTACTAGTAGCTGATGAGAAACACAGCTCTCATAGATCTCCACACAGGGAGCTGTTCCTCTATTGGCTCAACATCACACTGACGTCAGCGCTCCCACTGGCGAGGAAAGGGATCCATGAAGGTGCAGCTCAGTGCGATATAAAGAATCCATGCTAATGCTCAGGCACCTTCCTGTCTGGACTGAGCGAGTGCACAGATAATACACAGGAGGGAGAGCAGGGAGTGATAATTGGAAAGAGGAGAGAAAGGCTGAAACAAGCAGCCTGTGAGATGCATGGACAGTGAATAATCAGCAGCAGGTTTGATTCAGGAGGGCAGCCAGGGACAGGTGGTGCTCACTCACACAAGTGCGTGTGTGCGTATGTGTGTGTGCGTGTGCGCATGTATGAGATGATAGAGAGAGAGAGAGAGAGAGAGAGATTGGGAAAAGAGCTTCAGAGTGCTACACAAGGAGAGTGACCTCATTAAGCAGTTCCTCCTCTCCGCTCATCCTGTTTGTGCAGCACTTTTCCTCCACACTGCACACTGAGTCGCAAATCAATGGCAGGAGAAGCCGACGGCTTCATTAGGCTGCAGACAGGCAGCATGAAGGCAAACGTTCAACCCACAGAATAACATACAGCATGTGATCTTTGACCTTTGACCTTAACTACTCTCCACAACAACCCCTGAACACACACACACATACATTTTCATCTTTCATACATTTTCATTTTGAACTTTAATCCACTGCACCACACTGTCCTGAAATGAAGGTTACTAAACATCTTAAGACATATATATAGGTATATCTCTATATTTTTTATAATTATTTATTATGAGATAGATAGATAGATAGATAGATAGATAGATAGATAGATATTGAATGATCAATCTGTTTTGAGCTGTCCTGATTGTAACATAGCTGTCACGTGTGCTGCCCCCTTGTGGTGGCTTAAGGACTTTAATGCATGTTTATTAAACGTTCCAGAACTGGCGTTCTCCTAAGACCTATAATATTAACCAGCATAAATGTTTATATCTCCAAATGTAGAGTGCTTGTGTGCAGGACACTTGATTTAGCATTTATTTAGTGTCATTTAGTAGAAGTTGTATGCATTTTTTGTCTTTTCTGATAGACGACGACAGCCTTGGATAAACAAAAGTACAGTTGTGAATCTTCGAGTCGACATTGTTTATCTGAAATGCACTGCTTTAAGAGGGTTTCTTTATCTCAACATGCCGAGTTGGACTTTGTCAAACTCGAACCAGAATAAAAAAGGCATATGTTTCAAATGCAACATATATACAGCATGACTGTAGTGCACTACAGCCAAGTGTGCATTTAGATTTCTAAGCTAATAAATATTTTTAAAAGCTTATGATGGAGATGAAAGGATTTGAAGTCAGATCGATGATGTATTTAAAGTCAAGCTGCGTTCCAGGTCGTGCAGTGTGTTTGCCTGCGTGCATTTAGAAGATCTTGCTCTGATGGAGAAGCAATATAGGGTTTAAAGATGTAACCGAACCATGGCAAATGGAGTAGTGTTCAGCTAGCCTCCTTTAACTCAATGTGAAGTGTGTCCTAGATTCCAGGCCTGTGTGTGTGTGTACATGTGAGAGGGAGAGGGGTGTGTTTCAGCAGGCAGACTTCGAACTCTCCAGCATTTCCCTGCTGAGGTCCAAATCCACAAGACTGAGATACCAAACCTTGTAACTATGTTGTTATGAATGATAAGATGCATTGGTATGTAATGTACAAGAGGATATTTTCATGTGCATCCAAAAATTTGACCTTGACAAACACATTTTTGATATCGTATTAGACTACAAACTGATTATACTAATGAAAATACTAAGCTAAAGGAATCTCCTTGTGTGTTTGCAGTCGAGCGAGCTGGATGATATTCTGGATGATCTACAAAACAGTCAGCCGGGCCTGTTCTCAGATTCCCGGCCTGTGTCTTTGCCTGCTGCCGTGGACAAGCAGTCAATCATCAATGACATCCTGCAGATGACTGGAGAGGGTGGAGCCAGCATGGGTCCCCAGCAACAGAGAGCACTACAGGCTTTGGGCCAACAGAGTGAGTACACACACACACACACACACACACATTTATTCTCCTACAGTTTAAGTACACGACTTATGAAATCTGAACAGATTTTAAAACACTTGGTATTATGTACTTGCCAAATTGGTAAACAGTTGCAAAGAAAAACTAAATGACTGAGGGTACGTTCACACATCATCGATCGGTCTAAAACAGTTCTATAGGAACTACCAGTGACATAAGTGTACGCTGATTAGCCAAACGCATACGAAACACCGGCTACCTGGCATTTTTAGAAAGCCATGTAAAAATATTTATTCCACGAACATGGAAAACAATGATGACGGCATTTAGCTACCTGTTGTCTGCAGCGTTGTGTTCTTGATGATATGTAACACTGCATGTTGTTGTAGGAGATTTAAAGTCATTGCACACTGAGTCCGAAATTTTCGCAAGTTAAAAATTGAATACGACCTCACGTTGGGTCAATCATGTTTACACACTGCCTCCGAAACTGTCGTTCATCATAAAAAATTCGGATCGGGTTCCATTTTCTGCTTTTTTCGCTTCCTCCGCAAGCATTTTGATAGGAAAGGATGGAGAATACGAGAAAAAACGCATACAAAAATTTTCGGACCTTTTAGTCAGATCTTCATGCTCATTCAGTCGCGTAAATTGTGCATTTACGTTCCATCTCCAATATCACGAAACCCAGAACACAATAAAAACGGCTCACGGCATCCTCCATTCACTTGTTGTTGACGTTCATAAAATTATCTGCAAAAATGACTAAAAACGCTGTATTATGGATGCCAGGCCAGTAGTTAGTATTGTCACTTTGTATAGCAACACTGCACAAATGCCTATAGACTGAACAACATAATATGCATGTGCATGACTTCACTGTTTTCACAAATTCTCATTTTTGTAGTTTACACATAGATGGTAAATGGTATAAACTTGCGTTTTAAAACCGGTTTACAAAAGTTTGCATTTTCAGGCCCCCGAAACACTTGTGTAAATGACTGGCTGAAATGTTTTAGCTGAAAATGGTGTCATGCAAATGCCCTGTGAGGTTCACACACTACCCGACTTTCAAGTTGTTCTAAACGCAACAAACTCATGCAGAAACGTGCCTCGTTTCTAGGAGATGTATGGCAAATGAACAATGTGTGCTCAAAAATGTAAACATGTTTGATATCCTCCAGCTCAATGGAGACTGAAGCTAAAAAAATCTGTGTCCATTGTACACTACGTGATTTTCTGTGACATCTGTCCACTCAAATCTGCAGATAGTTTGTCCAGACTGTTAATCGGGTCTTGAAATCGAGTCATTCCAATAGGAATCTGTGAGAGCAAAAAAAAAAGTTGCTCTTGTTCAAGTTGGTTATGCAGATTCGCTATGCTGACCATCAAAAAACTACTCGGAGAAAGTGACTTCTGTGTGAGCTGTGCTTCAGTTCATCTCAACACTATTGATAATGGACAATGCACTTTTTTTGTTACATTAAATTTTGCTAATTTAACTGCACTTTTAAAAGACAACAAGTGAACAAATGCATAAATATTGCAAGTTCTTCCCAAGCATGCTTTCTTGTGTACAAATAGTCATATAATTGCCTTATCTCTTATATTTATGCACAGCACACACTTCCTCTTGAACGAGAGCTGACCAATGTAACACATTGGTTTGAGCTTTGCATTATGGTGTGATATCAACTTCCTTTAGCACGACTTTGTCACCTTTAACCAGCTCTGACATCATAATCATATCCAATAGTAAATGTGAATGTATGAGTTTCACGGAGAAGTCTTGGATTTTATTTGCAGTTGTTTACAAGGTGACAGCAGGAGGAAAATTCCAGTGTCCACGAACAAACAGCGTCCCAGTGCATTTGCAAAAATATTTGGAATTACATAAACGTGAAAATGAAGTCAACCCAGAGTGCTTTACGTTTACTTGTCATCTTTTTTTTTGAAACACACTGAAACTATTCAAGTGTCCCCAGAGGCTGACCGAAACTGTAAGCTGGTGGAACATGAGTTTCTCATGACACGTTTGTTTCTCACCTGCATCATTTCAGCTGTGTGGATATTCTCTCTCACGCACTGTCATCGGAGACTTGCCAGAAATGGCAAAGACCACTAATGCTACACAGTTTGTGTGTGTTGAGTCATTTACACGAGCTAAGCACTGACAAGTCGACTACTTTTAGTACAAAAGTGACCCTACATACCCTAGTGTTTACTTACAGACCATGTTATGATGCTTATAATAAACAGCACACATTTTACAGTAACATTCACTCATTTTTCAACAGTAATTTTTCCTGCAATAATATTCAAAAGTTTAGGGTTAAGAAAGGATTACTTTTTCATCAAGGACACATTCAATTTATCAAAAGTAACACTAAATGCATTTATAGTTACAAAAGATAATGAACAAGATTATAATTACAAAAGATTATATACAAAATATATCTATTTCAAATAAATGCTGTTCTTTTCAACTTTATTTATCAAAGAATCCTGTATCACAGTTTCCACATAAATATTAATAAGAACATGTATTTTCAACACAGATAATATTTTTTGAGCACCAGTCAGCATATTACAATTATATTTGAATGATCATGTGACTGAAAACTTATAATTGTTTTAATTGTAATCACAATATAATTGTTTTTACTGTAATTTGATTAAATACAGTGGTATGCGAAAGTTTGGGAACCCCTCGCAAAATCTGTGAAAATGTGAATAATTGTAATAAAATAAAAGAGCCCTTTCCAGCAGTGACTGTATGATTTTGAGATCCATCTTTTCACACTGAGGACAAGTGAGGGACTCAAGCACAACTATTAAAAAAGGTTCAAACATTCACTGATGCTCCAGAAGGAAACACGATGCATTAAGAGCATTAAGGGGGTGAAAACATTTGAACAGGATGAAGATGTCCAAATTTTTCTTATTGTGTTGAAATAGCATTTTTTTTATCATTTAGTACAGTCGTTCGGAAGCAACAGAAGATACTTGCATGTTTCCCGGAAGACAAATTAAGTACAATTTACTTTCTTCAAATTCAAAAAGTTTTCACCCCCCGGCTCCTAATGCATCGTGTTTCCTTCTGGAGCATCAGTGAATGTTTGAACCTTTTTTAATAGTTGTGTTTGAGTCCCTCAATTGTCCTCAGTGTGAAAAGATGGATCTCAAAATCATACAGTCACTGCTGAAAAGGGTTCAAATATGTTCCTGTGGCTCAGTGGTAGAGCATTGCGTTAGCAGCGCAAAGGTTGTGGGTTCAATTCCCAGGGAACACACATACTGACAAAAAAATGTATAGCCTGAATGCACTGTAAGTCGCTTTGGATAAAAGCGTCTGCTAAATGCATAAATGTAAATGTAAATGCAAAAGATGCAGGAAAACTGAAGAATCCGCAGGACATGGAGGATTTAACTGTTCAGAACAAACAAGGGACTCATGAACAACCATCTCAAAACAAAAACCGTAGATCATCCAGGTAACCACACACAGTATTAAAGGGGTCATTTGATGCTTTTTTACAGATCATTATTTGGTGTAACAGAATATGTTGGCATGCTTTAATGTTCAAAAAACACATTATTTTTCAAATACTGTACATTATTGTAGTTCCTCTATGCCCCGCCTCTCTCCAACGTGTCGTTTTCTACAAAGCCCCTCCTTCCGACAAGCGTGTCTCCTCTGATTGGCCAGCTAACACAGTGCATTGTGATTGGCCGAACACCACAAGCACGTGTCAGAAATGTAACGAGCTTCAGCTTTCAAAATAAATTTAAAGACCGTTAATATTGTCGTTAGTTTTACAATCAGTTCAAGCCCGGGGAACAGGGAACAGAGTCACGTGACAGACATAGTGATGAAGCTCGTATGTGTTTGCACACAAGCCACGATTAGGACAGCTGACTCCACTGTGATGTGACCCTGTCTCTCTCTCTCTTTCTCTCTCACGAACAGACACAACGCGTTACTCTACACGGCGCATAATTTAGCATTTGAACAGTCAATAGCAAATACATAGCAAAGTTGGAATTGACCCTTTTTATTTTTTTTAGTAATAGCCTTTGTGCAACACACAGCCAGCCTTGTACTCTCCTAGCTTCACAAAACTGTCGTCCATAAAATGCGTTGCACAAATTCGTGCATATGGATTGTGCTGTTCTGTTGTAAACAAATCTTAACCAATGATTCCTAAATGCATCTACTTTCGAAAAGCCAAATAAAGTGCTTTTGCTTTTGCCTAGAAACACACAGTCTCCCTGACACGGCTACTCCATCATCAACACTACTGCGGTTACTGAAACTATAACTTCTTTCTTTGCATGAACATTTGGGCGACATTAAGCAAATATTTCCACATCGTGACGTAGACATGTGGGGGGGTGTTTGAATGAGCCGTTTTAGCCCGGTCATCATCATATGACCCCTTTAAGAACCAAGGGTTCCCAAACTTTTGAAGGGGGTTATTTGAATAATAACAATATAGTATTTTGTACTATATGTAAACATCTTTTATCTACAATATCTTACTGTAAATAACAATTAACATGCATTTTGTATGATCTCTCTTATTTTGTTAAAATTATTCACATTTTCACAGATTCTGCAAGGGGTTCTCAAACTTTTGCATGCCACTGTAGTAAATGCAGCTTTGGTGAGCATAAGAGAGAAAATATTAATATTAATATGTTTTTGAAATTTTGTGTCATTTCTGTAAACTCTTAATACCAGAGTTCTTTTTTCAATTTTGTCATTTATTTAGTTATTTGCTGTTTGTGTTCATAGATTTCAGTGCTCAGCGACCAGGTCATCCCGGCAGAGCTCCTCCGGTCAGAAGCGTGTCTTTGGATATGAACATGCCTGCTAAAGGCGCTCAGGGTCAGTACCCTCTGATGAGGAACAGCAGCCCCTACTCGCTCATGCAGCAGCAAGGCATGATGGGAAACCACAGTGTCATGCCTAATCAGCCCAACATGGTCAACGCAGGTGAGTTTAGCTGGGTCAGAAATGCAGCGCATTGCAGTGCTACTGATGCAATAACAAAAAATGAAGTACAGAAGTGACGTTTGTCTGAGCATATGCTGCAGAACACAGGGCTTCCCCCACACTTAACGCCTACAATGAGAGGAAAGTTCCAGTGTCGCTCAGACCATGTACAAACCAAAGTTTCAGCATGATCAGGAATGAACAGTCAAGTTTGACGCTGTTGGCCGAGAGGAAGGCAAATGTGTAAAACGGCACAAAACTGTTGAGTCAGATCAAAAGCTAGCCCCTCTGTGCGGCTTTTGTTTGTGTGTTTGTGTGTAGTGGGTTGCATTCGCTTGCAACTGGATGTGTGCATAAGGTGAGAAGCTGAGCGGCTAGATATGAATGACTCATAACCTTAGGAAAGAATAGCAGGGCTTCTGGCGTGATAATGTCAACATGTTTTTTCAGGTGGTCGGAATTTTTAAATATCACATTTCAGAGTATGAAATGATATATACCACTATTTTTTTATATATCTAATTGTTGTCAGTTGCCCTTAGCTTAGGTCTATGTTACTGTTGCTAAGTCTTTACAAAACTTTACAAAACATACAGACATGTTTGTTTGAGAATGAAGACTGACACAGTTTAATCCAAAGAAACTTGTGAAGATATGTTGAAAGATGTGGGGGGGGGGATGCCTCATGTATCCTCTCTATGTATTTTGTGTTACTATTATAAGAAACCTGGCAACAACATTGTACCTTATTTTTAGACAATTTGGTAACACATTAGTATAGGGACCAATTCAACTTTTTGCTTATTAGCATGCTTATTATTAACATATTGGCTGTTTGTTAGTACTTATAAAGCACATATTCTTCATGACCATATTCTATATCCTTAATTCCACCCAATGCATAAACTTAACAACTACCTTACTAACTATTAATAAGCAGCAAATTAGGAGTTTGAGGCAAAAGTAGTTAATTGGTTGTTAATAGTGAGAATCGGACCTTAAAGAGATTAATAATGACGTATTTCCTTTCATGATAAATGTCTGTGGTGTTATTATGCAAATATAAAATAACTTTTTATAAAAGAAAAACAAAGTTCATTACCTTTCATAAAAAATAACCCTTTTCTCCATTTAATATTAAATTTTTTAAAATTATTTTTTTCTATTTTAATATCTTTAAAGAATCCTTTTGGTCACACTTTTTTAAGGTCCAATTCTCGCTACTAACAAACCACTAACTATGACTCTTTGCCTCAATAAACTACTAATTTGCTGCTTATTAATAGTTAGTAAGGTAATTGTTAAGTTTATGTATTGGGTGGGATTTGGGATGTAAAATATGGTCATGCAGAATATGTGCTAATACTAATAAACAACCAATATGTTAATAATAGGCATGCTAATAAGCATCTAGTTAATAGTGAGAATTGATCCCTATACCAAAGTTTCACCATCCTTTTTAACATTATAAATGTCTATACTGTCACTTTTGATCAAGTTAATTTATTCTATAAATGTAATTCACAATTTTAAAGGAGATGTCACTGTCCACAAACTTTTGAACAGTAGAGTAAATTCTCACTGAATATTCAAAAATGTCACATTACACATATGTTGCTTATACCATTTAGTTTGTATTTAATAAAAGCTACCTTCAAACTGAAAGCCCTTCTATTTCTATTTCTTAAAGGAGTGATGGGTAATAACGGTCCCCGTGTAGGTATGCAACAGGACGGTTGGGGCGCACAGGGTCACGGTCCCGTCCGTAACACGGCCTCACCTGTCACAAATGCTCCCACCGGCCAGCACGCTCTCCCGCAGGGGGCGATCCACTCTCGCATGGTGCCCAACTCTGGTGCAGGCATGCCCATGAGGCCCAACAACCAGCCTGGACCCAGACCGATGCTTCAGTCCCAGATGATGCCCAATGGTAAAAATACATAGAGCGGGAAGAGTAGACTTTTTCATGGGTGACTTGATTACAATTAAAATTGGTGTTTTCTGCAGTTTAAATCATGTTTTGTCATCTTGCTATTCTTCCTCAGCCCAGTCAAACATGGACATGGGCATGGCTGTCCACCAGTTTCCCCAGCAACAGGCACCGCCCAATCAGACGGCACCATGGCCAGACAGTGTGATGCCTATAGAGCCGGTGCCATTTGGAAACCAGAACAGGTAAACAGCATTTATTATTGTCACTATTGTTAGGTCCTCCAATTTATTGGGTGTGTGTGCTGTGTGCACTTGTTGATTTTGTCCTTCCAAAAGAAAACAACTAGACAAATACACTCAGATGTAATCTGTGAGGGGTATCCCATCATTCATGTCTCAGTTCTTTTATAAGAGTGTCTCGTCTCTGTCAGCTCCATGTACAGCGGTTCTCAGGAGAATGTTCTGTGCCCTCCTGCCTCTGAGGGTCCGGCCGATGAGGGTGCTTTGCTCAGCCAGCTCTACAAGGTTCTGAAAGATTTTGACGGCCTAGAGGAGATTGACCGTGCTCTAGGGATCCCGGGTTTAGTGGGACAGGTTGGTTTAACACTTTTGTTATTTTTTCCTTTCACTAGACTAATCAAAATACTAATGATGCACCAAAATGTTATTTTTTACTGAACTCCAGAACTGAAATAAACTATTTGAAAATCTATTAATTAATCAATCATATTTACTCTCATATCAAGCATTTAAATTGCACCCGAGTTTTTGTATGAACTCTTTAATTATATAATTATGTTTTTATAATTCCATCTTTCTGTGGTTGAAACACTGATTGAATGGTTATACGAGACAAGATTATTTTTCAGTTGCTGAAATTGCATCGATACAAAATCCAGGACCAGAACAATCTGATCTATTATGTGGACCAGATATTAATAGCACACACATGAGAATGTAAATATACGGTGTTACTAAGCTTAAGTTTAATGGTTCAGTCTCAGCCGGTGGAGCAGGATCAGTTCCCCGGTCAGGACCCCAGTATGATGATGGATCAGAAGCCGCCCATGTACACCCAGCAGCAGTACGCCGCCTCCCAGGCCCACATGCAGCAGGGCGGCTACACAACCATGCAGGACCCCAGCTTCCATGGCATGACGGGACAGATGGGGCCGAGGCCGGGCTACCCCATGCTCCGCATGCAGGCTAGACCAGGACTCAGGCCCACCGGGGGTGTCCCCACCCAACCCAATGCACTCAGACTGCAGCTGCAACACAGGCTACAAGCACAGCAGGTACAGTTTATACTCCCATAAAAAAACAGCCCTGAGTAAAGCAGAATAAAATGGTTGGATTTGTATTTCTTAATCATAATATTGTCTGATTATGCCATCAATATTAAGCACAGTGATCATTTAGTTAAAGGGATAGTTCTCCCAATAATATAAATTCAGTCATCATTGACTCACCTTCATACCATGTCACCTCTCGAGCCTTTAAACACAAAAGATATTTGAAATAATTTTAGTAACCAGTTTTGGTGACCATTGACTTCTATTGAATTGACAAAAAAACACTTTAAAATGTATATAGACAATACAATGGAAATGTTTCGCTCTGACACTTAATTGGTGACATTTAGGCATTTTAAACATCTAAAACAAAAAGTGTAATTGAATCTAAATCAGACTGGTGAAATAGTACCATCTGTGGTTAGCTGCCCCCTGCTGGACATTACAGGAATCGATCCTTGACCTCATTTTGGGTTTATTTAGGGGTCATGCCTCATAACTGGTAAGTTTCTAACAATTTGAAGCTACAATAAGTGATTATATATAATTAATTTAAATGAAATAAAGATTAAACTAGAATGTGTGTGTGTCTATATATATATTATATTAAAAATGCATAAATAATGCACTATTTTACTATGATATACAGTAAGTATTTATAGTTTTTTTATTATATAGTTATTGTGTATTTGTAATATATATTGCACAATGGCTAGTTTCAGTCCCGTTTGAAGACGATGATATTTTGTATTACAGCTCTATATTATATTGTGTTCGAAATGCTTGTCAATTCATATTAACTTCTAGTGCTATCTAATCGACCAAATGCATTCAAAATAAAAGTTTGTGTTTACATAATATATATGTGTGTGCTGTATATAAATAATATACACACATATGTATATATTTCAGAAGAAAAAAATATATATTTACATTTGTATAATATAAATCATACATAAATGTGAATATATATATATATATATACATTTAAAGATTTCTAAAATATTGTGTGTGTGTGTGTGTGTGTGTGTGTGTGTGTGTGTGTGTGTGTGTGTGTGTGTGTGTGTGTGTGTGTGTGTGTGTGTGTGTGTGTGTGTGTGTGTGTGTGTGTGTGTGTGTGTGTGTGTGTGTGTGTGTGTGTGTGTGTGTGTGTGTGTGTGTGTGTGTGTGTGTGTATTTATATACATATAAGTATACACAGTATGCACACATGTGTAAACACAAACTTTTATTTTGGATTAATCGATTTGACAGCACTATTAACTTCTTGTTAAAGTCAGTGGATTACAAACAAGAGTGCGATTAATCGATTGTCCGATTGTGTTGAACAGATCAGTTGTTTAAATGTATTGCTTACGTATTGAATGATAGAATGAGTAATACTTCTTTTGAGATAATCCTACAATTTGCCACTTATGTTTATGTCTGCTCCAGAATCGTCAACCTATGATGAATCAGATGACTGGAGTGTCAAATATGAACCTACCTCTAAGACCCAACGTTCCGAATCAGGTACGCCGAATCACTTCCTGCATTCTCCCTTGTGCTCGGTTCTCGAGCTTGCCTAAACTCTCTGTCTTCCCAGGGGACAATCAACGCTCAGATGCTGGCCCAGCGGCAGAGAGAGCTGCTGAGTAATCACTTGCGTCAGCGTCAGCTGGAACAACAACGACAGCAGCAGCAGCAGCAGCAACAACAGCAGCAGCAGCAACGCAGCATGGTCATGCGAGCCCAGGGCCTCAACATGCCGCCCAACATGGCGGTGGCCGCAGCAGGCATGCCCGGAGCCATGAGCAACCCTCGGATCCCCCAGGCCAACCCCCAGCAGTTCCCCTATCCGCCCAACTACGGTACAGGACTGGCCTCACCACCCCCCTCCAGCAGCTCTTTCTCCCCCGGTTCTCCCAACCTCCCCGCCCCCCAGCTCCTCTCCCACAGCGGCATGCATGGCTCTCAGATGAGTCTAGCTAACCAGGGGATGCTGGGCAATCTGAGCGGACAGTTTGGGGCTGTTATGAGCCCTCAAATGCAGCACAGTGCCTTTCAGTTCCCCAGCTCAGGTACTGCCTGCCCTTTCTCTCTGTCTGTGTGTCATGCGCTTCCATACACACACACACAAACACCTGCGACCAGCAACACTACAGGCTGAACTTATCTGATCGTGCGGTGAAAAATCAATGGCATCTTGGGCCAATCAACATGGTTTAATGAGAATAGTCCAGATACAGGTCAACTGTATAAAAATACTAATCCAGCAACTAGTCTTAAATTATATTCTAAAAGAATTAATGCAAAAATTATAATTTTGACACCATTTGCTATCCCCCATGTTGTTGGGTTTTAACTTTTTTCTTTTGTGGAACACAAAAGGTGATTATTTTAATCTTCCAGCCAGCTTTTTTTAAATATAATAATGAAAGTGAATGAAGACTAAACTTCAACGGTAAAGCTTTGACACAATCTGCATTGTAAATGGCGCTATATAAATAATGGTGGCTTGACTTGACTAAACTCAAAAATGACAAAAAAAAGCACCATAATTGTGTTATAAAGTAAAAATAGCCAAGATATTCTTAAAAAAATCATATGTTGTGTTCCATAGAATGAAGAAAGACATGTTGTTATTGTAAAGTAAAACTATTAAAAATATTTTGGTAATTGAATTAAACCTGAAATGAAATAAAATATAAATATTAAATGAAAAACCTGAACCTAAACAAAACTTGCCTTGGCAAATAAAGGAAATAAGCTCTAAAATGTCTAAAACTGATATGAAAATAAAGTGAAATAGAACATTTCTAAAACTAAAAAAAGCATGCAACAAAATTACTAAAACTTAAATTAAAATTACAACTGAACATATAAAAATAAAATCTTAATCTAAACCTTAATAAATATTATAATAGTATTCAAATAATACTAAAATAACACATGAAGAAAGACATTCAGGTTTTGGAATGATGTGAAGTTGAATAAATAATGACAGTATTTAGATATTTTTTTGTAAATAACTAAATTGATGAGATTTATATTTTCTGGATTGTATTATCAAATACTGTGGTATGAGATTAGATGCTGCCATAAAATTAAAAAACTAAATTCATTAGTATTTTGTAATGTTTCATTGAGTATTTGGGTTTTAAATATCTGTTTGTAGTTGTCAAGTCAAGTACTGTGAGCTAATAGGTTATTTAGCACTTTATGCTAGTTAAGCAGTGTTAAATTATTGTATTTATGTAGTGCCCTATAAAGATCATAACGGTTATGGTAGAATGTGGCACTAGAGGGCAGAAGAGTCACTTTAATGTTTTCCTACATGTAATTAGAATTTATTACAGCAATACTTTCAATATTTCTAACTTAATATCTATAAACGGCATGCTATCTATTACCACAGAAAATTATGATTCGCAGCTCAGTTTGTAAAAACAAATAGTGTGATAATTTGCATATTTTAAACTTTGCCACCCACTCGATGCATTTTGAACTAATTGCATTTTGCGTTCTTTTTTACAAAGTACGAGTTGAAATTATTCTGTGGTAAACAGCAAAATTAAACCGATCAGAAACATTAAGATTGAATTTTCATATTCATAATAGATATAACCCAGAACATCCATCTTCGAACTTTGCCACAGTAGAGCTATTTGTAACACATGAGCTACCGATGCAGTCAGAGCCAGTATCATTTAAGCCAAGCTTACGTTGTGTTAAACTGTTGATAATTGTGCCTGTGTCTACGCCTGTGCTGTGACGTGTGTCGGTGTCTGTCCTGCCTAGACTAATTGGCTGATGGTGATCAGTGGAGGCGGAGCAGTTGATTTTTAAACCAATTATGCGGTGACCCAGACCCCACCCCCAATCCTGGCCATTACCCACCCGCCCCTCTTTTCTCTGGCTGTCTCAGCCACTAACACTAACCTGCATGTGTAACTCTGCCTTACTGCCTGCTTATAACCCCTCTAAACCCCTCTAGAATACTCTTGATTCCTCACTTTCGATTATGGAGATGGGCTGAAAAATTCTCAATATGGTTTCTGCTTTGACATTTCTAAAAATGATGATCAGCTAATCTAAACCACAAATGTGATTTTGTCATTTTTACATAGTTGCAATTATAATTAATTTCTAGGTGCTAAATGTGGATGTTGTTTGACAGCGTGAGAGTGAATGAATATGATGTGAAAAGTTCTATACAATAATGATTTATTAATTTGTGTTTATATTTCTTTGATGTATGCTTATTTCGAACCAGAATTGTCTCCTCATGTCTGCATGTGTGTGTGTGTGTGTTAGGTATGAGTCAGCAGTCGGACGGCGGGTTCGGTGGTGCCGCCACCCCTCAGAGCCCCCTCTTGTCTCCCAGGATGGGACACGCCCAGAGTCCCATGTTGCAACAGGCGCAGGGCAACACCTCTTTCCAGTCCTCCCCTGAAATGAACGGCTGGACACAGGGCAGCATCAATGCCAACAGGTGCAGTTTTACATCTCTCATGACACCCGCTCTCACACAAAATAAGCACCAGGTTTTGGTTTAAACTTTTTGATTGGTAAAGTATGTTGACACATTTGCAGTTGTTTGAATACATATTTCAATGTTTTTTTGCGTGTGTGTCTGTTACATTATATTATTATATATATATGTATGTATATAATATACAGTATATACAGCGGTGGCCAAAATTATTAGAACACTAGTATTTTCACCAACTAAAAATGCTGTACTGTGTCAGTAGGAAATATAAGTTTACATTTCCAAACATTCATTTTGCCATTAATTGTAATAATCGAGTGAGGTTTTTGTCTGACAACAGCCAGTGCTCCACACAGAGATCTGATCTCATCATCTAAATCCAGAAGAACTGTGTCAACGACAACATTATCAATTAACTTCTATTAACTAAATTAAATCAACATTTGGTGTGACCCTCCTTTGTGTTTAAAGCAGCTTTTGCCCTATAGGTGCGCATAGTTTTTCAGGTAGCTTTGCAGGTAGGTCTCTTGAAGAGACGTTGCCACTGTTCTTTTGTATTTAGTCTGTCTCAGTTTGTTCAGTTTCTTCATGTCATTCCAAACAGACTGGATGATGATGATGATGATGAGATCAGATCTCTGTGTGGAGCACTGGCTGTTGTCAGACTCCTTGCGCAAACAAAAACCTCACTCGATTATTACAATTAATGGCAAAATGAATGTTTGGAAATGTACATTTCTGATATTTCCTACTGACACTACAGCAAAAGATAGATATATCTCACTTAAAACCATTTTTAGCTGGTGAAAATAATAATTTTGGCCACACTGTGTAGAAACACAAACAAAAATGGTTTCTGGTCCTCGATTCTGATTGGTTGAGAGCCTTTTCCAATGGTGTGATATTCTAATGGTAACAGCACTCCAATCAATTCACCGTTTGTATCACTCCACTTGCAATATTTCTCACAGCAAGTGTCATTGTGGATGCCCAAATCCACTATAATTGTATAAATAAAGATTAAATTTTACACCAGAAACACAAACCGTCTGTAATGCTTACAAGAATACAAATTCAAATATTAATAGAGATACAACTAGCAGCAAGCTACATTTGAAAATGTATGTGATTATTTATGTTTTTGCTTAAAACCCACTTTAAACCATCATTGAGTGCTTTTAAAAATTTCCGATTGAGGTCTAAAGTGGATTTTTATTCAATTATAGGCAGACATGCACTCTTTGTATGTTTTACAATGGACTGAACGCGACACCTGCTCTCATTTGTCATAAACATCCTTTATTGTTATAAAAATATCATGGGCTGCATAAAACACATACAGAAAATATATTCGTCATAACCATATGTCTATTTGCTTTCATATTTCATGTATACAATTTATTTTCATATGTAACGGCAGGAGATATTATCCCATGATTGACAGATCTTGAGTGACTCATAACACGGACATTGCTCTTCAGATCACATTCAGTGGAGAATTAATAGAAATTATGTTCTGTAAAAGAGAATAAATCTGTACTCCGATACCAATGATAACAAGAACGCATCCTCTTCTCACTCAAAATAGTCTTCTTCTGTGTTTGTTTACACTGGTTTTCGAAACAGCGCCACAACTCTCACCCTTTTCTGCAACAGAAGCCGCTTGGGGCATGTTTCACGAAGCTAAACTAAACGTTTTTACCAAGGGTCTTATACATTTATCTGCTTCCCTCCACAGTATGTTCACTCAGCAGTCGCCACCTCAGTTCAGCCAGCAGGCCAATAACAACATGTACAATGGTAACGGCATGAACCTCAACGTGTCCATGGCCACCAACTCAAGCAACATGGGCCAAATGGGCAACCAGATGACCATGAACTCTGGACCTGGGGGCGGCATGGCCAACATGGGCCCTGAGCAGGTTAGACACACACAAGTCCGTTTCTGAGTCATGTGACACCTTTGTCTATGAAAAGTGTGAATGTTTATTGCCTTTGCGAACCCATTCGAGCTCCGCTGTTCCCAACAGTCATCTAAACCAGCTGGATTAAAAGCTCAAGCTACTTCTTTACAGCACTGGTCAGACTCTAAAACTTTTGATCGCTAATGAAGCTCATTTAAACTCCTCAATGTTCCACCCAGGAGTTTAGTAAAAAGCTCTGTGCCGTAGATTTATTGGATGCATTTATTTACTCAAACCATTAGATGTGGAATGTCTAATGGTCAGACTTTAAGTGTCTGAGATCACCAAATAGCGTAGTTGAGCTCGTTA
Source organism: Ptychobarbus kaznakovi (assembly GCA_027422405.1). Classification (NCBI taxonomy): domain Eukaryota; kingdom Metazoa; phylum Chordata; class Actinopteri; order Cypriniformes; family Cyprinidae; genus Ptychobarbus; species Ptychobarbus kaznakovi. The sequence continues at coordinate 11,730,121 of CM049814.1, read as the reverse complement.
ATAATTTACTCTAATTATCCTGGGTAATTTTGCAGATGAGAGGGATGATGCAGAACTAAGCATAATAGGAGAGTGATGTGATTAGTTGCTGGCAATTAGTGCCAGTTTGAGGTGGATAAAGAGATCATGTATGCAGACATGACAGATACTGAGTGCTAAATATCAGACATGACGTCTAGAAGTCAGCTAGGGTTTGACCAAACATACCTGCACACACATTCCTGCACTCCCTGAACTTCATCTTAACTAATTATGAATATCCTATATTGTGGTTTCATCATATAAATAATAGATTTACATGCATTTTGTACTTTGTGTGTTATATAAGTTAGAAATATATTTGTATATTATTTATAAGTATATTTATAATTCAAAGTTTTGGGGTCAAAATTTTCATTTTAATTTGTATTTTATTTTAAAGACATTGATAGGCTGCTTTTTTCATTCATTTTTTTATTAATTTGTATGCATTACATTGATAAAAAGGGCCAGTGAAGAGATTTTAGAAAGTTGCTAAATATTTATATTTCAATAAATGCTATTCTTTTGAACTTTCTATTCAGCAAATTCTGAAAAAAGAGATATGCATCACATTTCCAAAAAATATTAATTAACTTATTTTAACACCGATGATAATCAGAAATAGTTCTTAAGCACCAAATCATCATATTAGAATGATTTCTAAAGGATCACGTGACACTGAAGACTGGAGTAATAATGAAATGCTGATACAGATTTAATATTTAAAATATATTAATGGACTACAGTTATTTTAAGTTGTAATAATGTTTCAAAATATTACTGTTTTTACTATATTTTTGATCAAATAAATGCAGGCTTGGTGAAAATAAGAAACTTCTTCCTAAAACTCTTTAAAAATAGTTCTTTAATATATTTTCTTAAGTGATGCACTCTCGCCGGGTAACATAGTAAAGATTGTTATGCTTTACACAGTCCGCTGCAGCTTTTAAGCTTCATTAAATAGTATGAATATTTAACCAAGTTACATCAGTTTGATCATGTGCACTTCGTGTTTTTATAAGTCCATAGGCCGTTGAAATCTCAGTCTGCTGATTTATTCCCAAGATGTGTGTATAGTCACTAGTCTTTTAATAATTTAGCGTTTTGCCATTAGTGGAGGTTGAATGAATTATTACTCTCTGTTTCTTAGCTGTAATTATCTCTTCATGACAACACAACGTTTGGCATTACAACACATTTCAGTGAGGGGTACATGAAACTGGGTTACAAGAGCTTTTAAAAGGTACTTTACCCGTCATGATTTATTAGGCGCAGGGTCCGCCCAGTCAAAGCTGCCAGAATAGACAAATAATGTAAAAAACAAATACTACCAGCTTCATGCAAAATAATATTCCACAATCATATTCTCATATATTTTTGTTGTTTGTGTATATATTTTTTTTAAATCATTATTTAAAAAATGAATTTGTAAAATACGAAAAACGGACAAACCTCTTTGACAGTGGCAACAACCACATATTTAGTCATGACGAATAACTCAAAGCAAACACAAAAACATCACTAAATAGCCCAGAAAACATTAAAACAGTAGTATATTCATGTCATGATGCATGCTGGGAACTGTATGCGTCCAAGTATCACTATTACCTATTAAGGCAAAATAACAACTTAAAGGGATAGTTCACCTAAAAATGATAATTGTCATCATTTACTTCACGCTGAGGTCATTCCAAACCATAAGACTTTGGTTAAGTTTTAAAACAAAAGTAAAGATATTTTAATGAAACCTGAAAGGTTTCTGTCTCTCCACTGAAAAACCAGGTTAGAAGATCCAAAAAGGTTATAAAGGCATCGTAAAGCGAATCTATATGAATCGAGGAGTTAAAATCTAAGTCTTATGATCACTTTATATGAACTTTAATTTAGGCTTGTAGTTACATGTAAATAATGATCGACACGTGCACAGAGCACTTCACATTTAGTAAACACGGTTGAGCTCAAATGTGCTTTGTTGTTTTTTGTGGCAAATATACCTTGGTTTACAACTTAATTATTGTTAATTAATATACATTACCACAACGTGAACGGCCTCATTTCTGTGAAAAATATGCTTCTACGGTTTTGAATTGATTCTATGGATTAGTCTAAACCTGATTTTTTTTTCTCTTTCCCACAGCAGAAGTATTGTTGACCCGGGGCAGACGACATCCCAATGCAGTAAACCGAGTTCAAAGAAGATGTTTCATGAGTGATTTTCAGCCGCAGCGTGATCACGGAGAGTTTGGAGTGATGCTGTGCTACATAAGCTGCTATCGGGACTGTACGGGTCTTTAGAGAACCTGTCTACTGCCCCCTACTGGACATCTCTAGAGGATGCCTTAGGGGTACTGGAGCTCAGAGGGGATGGACACACTCTCTCTCTCTCTCTCTCTCTCTCTCTCTCTCTCTCACACACACACACACACACACACACACGCTCATACACACTGACACTTTGATCTTCTGGACCTAGAAACCCCCCCTCCTTCAGTCGAGCACGGCCTTCTGTCTCATACTTACACTGCAAGCCCATTCCGTCAGTCTGCTCCGTTGCATTCACCGTAGTGTGACTTAGGTCTCCCCTGAAAAGACTCCGTGACACTGGCATCGGAATCCTTGTCCCCCATGAATGTATTCCTCCCTCTCTTTTTCCCTGCCTTTCTTCCTCTGGACTTCAGGCTCTTCTTAAGAAGACGTTCTTTTTGCCCAAGCATCTTTCTCTCGGACTCCTTTCCAATCTGACGTTCCAAAACAGGCAAGAAGACTGCATTTGAAATCCACGCTCAAAATCAGCCATTTTGCCTTTTTGTTTTCTTTTTTGTTTCGTTTCAGAGTGCAAATAAAGATAGAATGATGTTGAGATGGCATCTACATATAGATTATGAGAATTCAGATGATGGTTTGTAAAACTAGACTTAATTTAGTCAAGAGGTTTATTGTGTATTAAATTAAGTTTTATTCTAATGTATAGTTTCTTTTTTAAATAACATTGTAGATTTCTTTATAAAGCACCGGTTAGAAAGAGAAAAATCACCCAGAGTGCATATGAATTGCCTCAGAATAAGAAAAACGTTCAACATACCTAATGGATTTTGTTTTTCTTGGTCCAGTAGTTTCAGAAAGAACATGATTTTTGTGGTTAGTAAAATGAAATGCTGGTAGATTGTAAATACCAATAATGGGGAGGGGGGAATCTGTTTCGTATTATATTTATTTTTTTATTTTGTTTTTCAATGTATTTCCCCTTCCTCCCCTCAAAGTCCGGTCTTAACTGTTTCTGGAACGAGTTTCTTTGTTCATTTGGCGGGAAGATGAGGATGTGCTGATTCCTATGGTACTAAGGAAGGGGAGCTGGGGTGAGGTGGTCCTTCTTTCTTGGGTGGGGGTTTGGGAGGGTTCTGTGTGTAGTGTGTACAGTGTACAGATACTCGCTTGCTTCTAAGCCTTTAGCCGGTTGCCCCACCGGAGGAACCCAACACAGCCATAAACTCAACACTGAAGCGTGCTTGCTTTGTTGTGTGGAGTGACGTGCTTCATGCAGAATCCGATGTGTGTAAGAAAAGACAACAAGCAATAAATATTACTTGAGATTTTATTTTGCTTTGTTTTGTAATTTTTGTACAGGACTTTTCAGGAGACACATTTTTGCTCCCCGGTTGAAACTCAGTATTAAAGATTTTTTTTATTGTGGTTTCTATTTTGAGAAAAACAACAACGAGATGTCCACAACTAGCCTACTTGTTCCTCGGTGAAAAGCAGGTTTAAGTTCTGGTGTAGCCAAAAATAAATAAACGACTAAAGCAGCATTTATGTTTTGCGTGGCTATTCCTACATTCACACTTAATGTTCGCCGTCTTGAAAATCCGGATCAACGGTTCAGATTACAGGCACGTGAACTCTTAACGCTGTAATGTACGCGATACAGTTTCGTGTTTTCTAGCCTGTTTGAGGACGAAGCCAAATTTCATTGCCTTCGAATTGATCGGTAGACTTAAACATACCACTTTCATTTTGTTTTCGTCATGTCTGCGCACGGTTTGTATCGGGGTTAGATTGTCAACCTTTAGCTTTCGCTGAAAATATCGCCATGTCATCTGTGTTTAAGCTGGTGTGTTAAAAACAAAAAAAGTAGGCTACTACATGTTTTATTAAGTATATACTGTATGTACCAGCAGCAACTGAGGTTTGCGACGACCAGCTCCGTCATTATGCGCTAAAGGTGTCGTGGTTGTGTACAAATATAGCCTACCTGGTGTTTTGGTATAGCTTTAGCTTTTCCTTTTGAACACTGTAAATACGAATTTGATTTCACATTGTTTGGGTGAAACGTCACTCTGCCCACCACCATTCAAGATTTCTGTATGCTTTGAGAAACACCTGCATTCTCACGTGGGTTAAAAACTTGATTTAATAATCGATTTCAGTCCGAGCTTCTTTGACCACAGTTTTGATGAATGTTGGATGCCTTGAACAAGGGACTGACATCCAGACGCATCGATCACATTGGAAAATAGCCAGTTTTGAGGTCACGCGTGTAACCACTACCCTCTGCAAAGTCCAAAGATTGTCACGATTTTGAAATAAATATAAGCCATGATGTGAAGGTGGTGCAGAGTTTTCTAGTCTTTTTATCAGTGCTAGTGCAAAAAGAGCCATTTGTCCTAAAATAACGATATAAATCAATGGAATTGTAACGGCTATTGAATTTCCTAAAATTGTCTTTACCTTACCTTTTTGTTTTTTTCTGAGACTTTAAATGTCTTTTTGTATAGTATGCCAATTTCTTAGAGCTAAATGCAACAACCTTGAAATGCTAAGACTTAGCATATTGCCTTAGATCTGTTTTACTGTCTTGTATATTACAAATGTTATCTGTATTATATTTGTATAGTGAATCATTGACAGTATCGACCCAGTTCATTACCGCTCATCTATTGCTGGATACCTGTCTATCTTTCTCTCCATATTCCCTCACACACATGCTCTCTCTCTCTCTCTCTCTCAGTCTCAATATTGCTCATTTTCCATGTTTGTTTGATCAGTTGTGGGTTTTATTATTTGTACAGTCTTGATTTTACCCTCTCAGTTATGTGTGAGAATGAAGATAATGCAATGGGAAATCGAAGCAATATGTAATTTATAAGGACTTTTTGGAGAAAGCTTACAGTGTTGCGCTCCTGAGATGTATTTTTTTGTTCCAGTTGTGGTCACATATAAACATCTGTCCATTCGCATCGATGTGTGTAATCTTAGTGTGAGCCTTTTATGCAAAGTTAGATATACCGAGAGAAATTTAAATACAGTTATGCAAGTTGTCTACTAATACGGCTTTGCTGATGCTATTTGATGTTGAATCAAATTGAATTGTAAATAAAGAATTCTGTTATTGCAACATTTATTATCATCTCGCGAATCATGTTTTCACTTTCCAGAGAAAATGGTATTCGTCTGTGTGATGCATAGATCTTTGTTAAGTGGTTTTGGGTATTCAAAAATATCCAAAAGGTGGAAGACCTTGTTATTGGGATTGTTAGTAGATTGAATTAATAATAGCCTATACTATAGGCGCTTGCCTGTTTCGCCATTACGGGTTAATGATGAAACACCGAAAAATAAAGCAACAAAACGTGTTTATTCCAATGTCAAATTTGGGATTATAGCCTAAACGTCAACGGCAAATAAAAAATAACCATATGTCTTGTTTAATATAATGCCAGAAAATGCTTCTTAGTCTGATAATATAGCCTAGATATTTTGTTGAATTCTTCTCTGCGTATTTGAGACACGATGAGAATGAAAACTGAATTCAGTTGTTCCTTGAGATAGTCATCATAATAAGTGTATTAGTTGTGTATTGCTATTTTGCCTTTAAAAAAATAATAGGTGTATTAATTGTGTATTGTATTAAGTGTATTGCTAATAATGACAGAATTGTGTTATTTGTGGTAACCGTTTACTTCATATTAAGTTTAATATTAAGTAGCCTATATTTGATATTAGGTTTCAATAATTTATTAGCTGTATTTTGCTGAACCAAAAACAAAACGAAAATACGATGTCCTAAACATGGCTCACAGCAGAACTAGTTGATTAATATAAATCATTCAAAACAGTAATAGTTATTGTACTTATCATTTAGAACAATTATGCCTATTAGTAATTTTTATAATTACAACTATGCCTGTTCCTGTGGCTCAGTGGTAGAGCATTGCGTTAGCAGCGCAAAGGTTGTGGGTTCGATTCCCAGGGAACACACATACTGACAATACAAATGTATAACCCTGAATGCACTTGTAAGTCGCTTTGGATAAAAGCGTCTGCTATATGCATAAATGTAAATGTAGTTCAAAATGTGTGATTGCGTATACGTTTTAAATCCTGCACCGTTCTTTGCAATTTTATTATAATTAACTCTTCGTAATAAAGCACATCTGGCTTTGAGTAGTAAGCGATAGTGATGTGATACTTCAGTCTGTGATGAAACTCTGCTCATGCACGCAGTTCATTCCCCTTATTAAACTAATACTGCCGATGACTTTCGTTTTCACAAAGAGCCTCTAAACTGAACTCGTGCCGTTCACACCGTCGCGCGGTTAACAGTGCGCCTGCAGTTAACACATTAGAGACTGCTGCATATGAAAGAGAGCTGTGAGAGGAGCTCAGAGCTGCTACAAGCGTGTTAAAGTGCAATTCCCAGAGGATGACCCCAGGACTGACCAATGACAGCACAGAACTGGGAAAGGCATCCCGTCTCGGTAGCTTTCTTACACTCAACCATATGTCTTCAGACCTGTCTCAAGCTTCACTCACACAAGACCTCAGTCCATCGCTCCTGAGTCAAAAGTTCCAAGAGGAGGATCTCAGGACTTGCACAAGTGGTAAGGACATTTGTAAACAATATCACTTAACATTTTTGTAGTTTTGATGACAGCCATAACTTATTAGTGTTTTATATTGCATTACCATTATGGATTTAAGCCCACTCTTCTTGTGCAATAACCAGCTGAGGTCAGGATTCTATGAAGCATGACACCTTTAATGCTTTTTAAAAGAGTTGGAAAGGCTTCATTAATGCTGACCTTTCTTGCTGACCCTCTGTTCTTAAATTGTAGTGTCACGACCCTCATTAGTCTCTGTTAGATTTGCAGTTAGTGATCTGTTTAGAAAATGGCCAGTTGGAAGAAGTGGGCAATACTGGAAACTTTTGATTTTGAAATCTCTGCAGTCGTCCCAAGGAGTTATTTCTTACAAAGCATTTTATACTGTGTTAGAAAGTTTTCTTTAAATTGACTTTCTGCATGCAAAAAAGGCCTATTTAGAAAGTCGCATTTTTGGTTTGTTTGCGTTGCAAAATTGTACTTGCTCATAAAAAAAAATATTGCAATAACCATATCAAAATGGTTCTTCTCTTCACTGAACATTAGCAAAGAACCATTGTAGCATCTTTGTTTTTAAGAGTGAGAGCATGTCTCATTACGCTTATTTTACTTTAGTTTTGAATTGAGAAAAAATTGTCAATTTATATTTAAAGAAAGATTTGTCAAAACAAAGTTGTGCAAAACTGCAAGTTTAAAATCTACAGATGGAGAACATCTCAATTCAAATCTAGAAGAAATTACTCTTTCAAAAAAAAAAAGTTGGATGAAAAAGGTATATATTTTTATAATGCTGACAATATTTCACAGTCTACAGAACTGAGTACAAACTGAAGTTCTCCTCGGACCCCCCTCATCGGCTGTGGTGATGTCGGTGTCTCTCTCCAGTCACCCCGCAGTGAGGGACAGGAGTCTGGCTGTCTACCCGTCTCTGCCCGGCGCGCACAGCATCTTCCATCCGCTCAAGTCTCTGGGCCGCATGGTGACCGACGCACAGACAATCATTCCGTTTAACTTCGCCGGGACTCCGTCTTATTTCAGCCACAACAGCCACCAAACCGCGGTGTTCCACGAACAGATCCTCAACGTGTCCAGCATGCCGTATTTCCAGCACATGCAGCCGTCACAAAGCATGTACCCCAGACATAACGAGCAGAGCACCGGCTCTGCGTCCGAGTTCAGCAGCCCGTCCAGCGGAAAGTCTTCTTCGGCTTCGTCGTCTCCGGTTAAAGACAGTTTGAGCTGCCTGCAGGCCGCAGATCCATCGCCAGAACACGCGCGCACCTACAGTTTTACAGCGGAAGACCTCTTCACTGTCCTGTACGGATATTCCAAAAAACAAGGGCAAAATGTTGGACATGCCATCTCTGGACTATCATTTCCTCCTAGTACAGGTAGGAACTTTTTAGTGCGACAAAGTAGTATTTTATTGTCCTGGAAAAAAAGGAAAACAAATTGGCAATATGTATTATGTTGCACACATTGATAATGTGACTTAAATATTTTACAAATGTTACGTTGTTACAATTACTATACTCTTCATCATATTTAAATGCCACATTCTTCTAGTCTTTCATGTATAATTTCCAAAATTGCGTTTGTAACTCATGTTTCTTCACTTAATTAGCTGGTCGTCATCTTCTCCCGGTTAATACCGAAGGATTTGACCTTCCAGAAGGTAAATTAACTTTCTTTCTTTCTTTCTTTCTTTCTTTCTTTCTTCCTGAGAATTTCTACTCTGAAGTTTACAGCTGGCAATTTTATGGAGTGTGTCTTGAATTTTTCAGGTTTATCGATTCTCCAAAGTAATTGTGGAAGCCTTTCCCATTATGGAATATTTGCTGATAAAAGCACAATTCCAAAAGGGACCAGGTTTGGACCATTTCAGGGCAAACATGTAAACACAAGTGAGATCAAGACCCATGATGACAACACTCTCATGTGGGAGGTAAAAAAAAACAAATGTTAAATAAATACAATTATAATTTAAATGCAGATTTTTGTATGAAACGTCTGCCTGGAACACTTGATTATCCAGTGGCATAATGCATACAGCTATTTACTGATATGAAATAGTTATGTTAAATTCCAAACCCTTTTCTTCCTATGCTAAGATCTTTGAGAACGGCCGCTTGAGTCACTTTGTGGACGGAAGAGGCGCTCCGGGGAATTGGATGTCTTTGGTGAAGTGCGCGCGCTTCCCCGAGGAGCAGAACCTGATTGCGGTCCAGTGTGAAGGCCAGATATACTACGAGGCCTGCAAAGAGATCCGAGCCGGCCATGAACTCCTGGTCTGGTACGGAGACTGCTATGTGCAATTTCTGGGTATTCCTCTCACCCTCAAAGATTTTATTGATGGCACTGAACCGCTCCTAACTGAAGGTTTGTGCGTAATGCAAATGTATCACCTCATATAATTCTTTAGACATTGATTTATAGCTCAATACGTTCTGTTATTTAAGATTACAATGTGTCAGTATTTGCAAACTGCTCACGTCCCCTTGTTTCTTCGTTCCAGATTCTGGAGAGGGTTTTAAGTGTGATCGCTGTGGTAAAGTGTTTGCTTACAAGTACTACAGAGAAAAACACCTGAAATACACGCGCTGCGTGGATCAGGGCGACAGGAAGTTCCCCTGCCACCTCTGCAACAGGTCTTTCGAGAAAAGAGACCGGCTCCGAATCCACATTCTCCACGTGCATGAAAAACACAGACCCCATAAGGTAAATATCTTCTTCCAGTCTGATTCATTGAAGACTTTAACCAAAGAACAGCTATGGTGCTGAAAAAACAGCTCCCTTGAAGAAAAACTGCACAAAGCCTATGAGAAAATATTAAAGCATTGCCATTTTTACTATATTCTCACACTCAACGTATTTAAACTCGTTTGTTTCTTTAAGAATAAGTGTGTTTTTATATGCATCTATAATGGTCTTTCAGCGAAATTGATGCCTTTTCCATTTTGAAACGCTGATTTAACTTAGAATTGTTATTTTAAGATTACACGGATTGTGATTTTGTCATTTATTTATAGAATTTATAGTTTAATTTAAAACGGGTTGAAATTTACATGAACAGACTTATAAGATGGGAATACAATTTAAATGTAGGTACGTTTATATCTAAATAAGTTTAGCTTTAATTTCCTTTATTCCATTAAATTATAATGTATTGCTATAACAGCCAGGATAAATCGAAAACAAACTAAATAATTTTATTGTCATTTTGTATAGGTATTTTTGCCAGCCATAATGTTCGTTACTTTTTACACATAATAACGAGGGACACAAAAGCACCCTTTTCGAGGAATGGACCTGGATGCGTTAATGTTTTTGTAAAACTTGTTTGCCATGTCAATACAGCGTCTTGAGTCTTGAATATAAGTTGTGTCCCCTTTTTTCCTCTAGTGCTCCGTGTGCGGCAAAAGTTTCTCGCAGTCCTCCAGTCTGAACAAACACATGCGCGTGCACTCAGGAGAGCGGCCTTACAAATGTGTTTACTGTAACAAGGTGAGTAATGCTCGGTGCTTTTACAGATGCATTCCAATAAAGTACTGCTTTGAGGTGCATCTGAGCGCCTATTAGCGCTGGGCGCACTTTTAGAAGACACTGCTAGTTAATGGCAGATGCACCTCCAATGCTTTGTGCATGAGGATTATGCTTTAATTTATGACACTCAAAGAGACAAAAGTTTGTCTGTGGCTTTGATGCAACTCGTCTCCTTCTATTCTTAAAGGGTGACTTACGCGTGCGTAAAGAGCCTTTCAATGGTCATTTCACTCCGCAGAGACAGTTTTATTTCTATTATAGACCCATTATAGGGCCAGCTGAATAAACAGCCCGATATGCAAAAATGTTTAAATGATGGTTAGATTGTGGTGATAATTATATATATATATATATATATATATATATATATATATATTACAATCGTTGTTATTTTATAGCCTATATTAATAATTTAAGTAAAATAGCCTACTAATATAAAAAATAGAGTAGTAAACAGTTTAAGTCAACAGGACGTCCGTATTTTAATAATTAAGCAGCGTGTTGTGTGTTTCGGCTATATTACCGTTATTCAACATGAACACGTCTTTTCTGGTTGTCACAGGCGTTCACGGCCTCCAGCATCCTCCGCACGCACATCCGCCAGCACTCCGGCGAGCGGCCGTTCAAGTGCAAACACTGCGGGAAAGCGTTCGCCTCTCACGCGGCCCACGACAGCCACGTCCGACGGACACACTCCAAAGACAAGCCCTTCTCCTGCGACGTGTGTGGAACCACTTTCAAAGAAGCACAAGAGTTGAAATGTCACGTGAAGACGCATACAAGTACGAAGACACATTAAGCTGCTTCCCGGGATTATTTAGTAGCCTAGACGGCTTGGAAAGGACTTGAAAAAAATGATTGAAACGGAACGGGAGATTAGGGGGTTAGATTTGCATGATGTGAATAGCCTTTATATATTTATTGGATTCATATGAGCCATTTATTAACATAACAGGCTTTATATTTAAGTAGGCTTATTTAATAAAACCCAACTCTCTCCCCTCAGAACGACCACTTTTGGACAGCACTGTTGTTGTTCTTCCTGGAGAGGAAAACTCGCTCTTCCCCACCAAAGGTTCCTTACATGCACAGAAACTGCTGGGAGACCATTCCTCTTTTCCCGGGATGACAAGCATCACCTCCGAGTACAGACCCTGGAACTGACGCTTCAGCACTCTTTCTGTTTGTTATTCCGCCTCTTCCCTGCAAAGATGACTTGCGTCAATGTTGTTTGGTGTTGTGTATTTTATTTAATGGTTACCTGTCCCCTAAGAAAATATTTTCGCTTAAACTTTATTATTTTAAATGTTGCTTCTATTTATTAAAATGTATTTGTCTAGAGAAATACGTGTTTTTGTAGGCCTACTTTTTAAAGTTAGCTCAAAGCAAATATGTCGTCGTGTAATAATGAGCTGCATAACCAAAGCCAGTTATTAAAAACAAAGACGAAATTATTATTATTATTATTATTATTATTGATTGTCCTGTTATCTGTCGTTCTTTTCTGCTTGTACAGTCTTTATCATGAGCTGTAACTGCTGTTGTCAGTGTGTGTCGGTCTGCAAACTGAACATTAAAATTAATAATATGAGAAATATATGTTATTATTTAAATGTTTTGGTTTTCCCTGCAACTTTCTGAAAATCGATAAAGGAATTTATGAGGGTTTGTGCTGATTTTAAAATAATTGTCAATGCATAATTTTTTTGTAGCTTCGATATACTATTTTTAATTCAATTTGAACGAAATATTCGACTTAAAATATCCTATTTGTAATATTTTTTCAACTTTAATTTCAATACTATTTTGTTTTTAACATGAATTAAGACTATGAAACGAAATACAACAACTGTCCACATTTAAAAAAAGAAGTCAGATCAGTTGTAGATGCATTAATTCAGGAGTCTATTTCAGATTGATCTTCTTTTCTCTCTTTTACACAGAAATATTGACTGAAATACAAAAAAACATGGAAAGCATTCACATTTGATGAGGATGAAATGAATGGAGAAACACTAAATGTGACATCATGAGATAGACAGACAGACAGACAGACAGACAGACATAGATAGATAGATAGATAGATAGATAGATAGATAGATAGATAGATAGATAGATAGATAGATAGATAGATAGATAGATAGATAGATAGTTCCCCTTTAGACTGAGAGTTTACAGTGTTTTACTAAGTGATGGTCAGCGACAGAAGAGGAGGAGTGTGAACATCCCCCAACAGCAAATTAATGACAATGGACTACTGCAATGAGGTGGTCCAGTGTGGAGAGAATGGAAACAAAGGCGGTCTCACTGACATCTGCTGCCCCCTGATTGTGTCTTCATGCTACCAACTGTCTATGATAGAGAAGGAAAGAGAGAAAGGGGCTTTCTGACAGATTACTGATTCCACATTCTCCAGGAGTATTCACCTTCTCAAAACACACAAGGACAACAAGGGGTCAAAGGGCACAGCTAAATGGTGCAATCATTTGGTATGCAGTTTGTTGTGATAAAGTCCTTTCTATTAAGGACTGAAACTTTTATAAGTGTATGAGTTTAAGTTCAATTCGTGTTATATCGTCATTCGTCCAGTCATTAACTGTAAAATATTCCTGAAATAACATCAGCGATCAAGCAGATGTGGCTTTCTTAGAATCACGTGCAGAAATCGTTTAAAGATGTTGAGCTCATATCCATAGTCTTTGTTGTGAAGGATTCCCTGGCTGGGCTTCTCATTTGACTGGATTACCTGCAGAGCCTCGATGGTCCCCTGCCATCAGATTCACCCGGTGCTGGTACAGGGAGCTGCCATGGATTCCTATTATTAATTTCACCCTCACTGGTTACATACAAAACTGACCGGGTCATAGGTCAAGCTTCAGAAGACAATTCAATTACCGTCTCATACTTCAGCTGGGAGAGATGCAGGCTTTTCCATTCTGTCTTCAGTTTTTGAAGTTCCCTGGGGCTTCTGGTAGAACACATGTACATCAGAGCTCATGGTGAGTTAACAGAGCTTAGAGGTATAATACAATCACAAAGAAGCCCTCAGGGTCAATGATGAAAAAAAAGCATCCTAGATGATGGCATTTTTGCCCATCCAGAGCCACGTGAAAAAGAAGTGTGCTTAATTGTATTGAATGTGAACTACATGGACTTGCAAATTATATAATATTAGGGAATATACCCTTTCATGACTGTTTTAACACACTTAAGTACTTTTGAAAAGTGCACTTTCAATAATGTAAAATCATTTGGTTTCAATAATGCTTTAAAGAAGTGAGTGTTATTTTAGTAGGCCTTTAATTGAATTTATCAATATTTTGGGTTAGTTTTTTATTTTTATGTTTTAGTTTTTAGTTCAAGTTTTATTTATTTTACAACTAAAATAAATTACAAATGAAGAGTCTATTTGCAAAAAAATGAGCATTTTTAAAAATCATGTTTTGTTTATTATGTTATCATGTTTTCATTTTTATTTATTTTTAATCAAAATAACCCAACTGCAGTTTGATATAGATTAATTGGAATGCGCAATGAAAAAACGTGATTTTTGAAATTTTTTAAAAAGGGAGTTATCTGTTTTTACAAATTAACTCTTCAAATTTTATTTTTATTAATTTAGTACATCAAGTTAAATTAAATGAAAATGAGATATGTTGGTTTGGAAACTAGCTGAAATATAATATGTTTACTTTTTAATGTTTTTTAAACTTGTATATTAATTTAACTGCTATTACATTTAAAGTTAATCTATTTCAAATCTAAGTTACAACTTCATCTTAACAAATGTGTTATTACAAATATATTGATATACATGTTTCAATACATTTAAATTAGGCTACATTAAAGTCAGTTTTTACTTTATTCACCATATTTTCCCCGCAAGAGGGGGCGTGGCCATTTATACATTTTATGGGTGTGGCTTCCAGGTCTTCAGGTCCGGGCTATTTTTAGCTGTACAAAACAGCTCGTTTTGCTGCTTAATATTGCAAATCGGTGAGTCTTATCATGTTGTTTTAATGTATTATCTTAATTATGAACACACTTGTTTGTAGTGCAAAGCAGTTTTACCATTTACTGCATGTTGTTGTTCTTCTCCTTATTTCCTTACAGCGTCTAATGAACCGGAAGTCTCGCCCATACTTCTGCGTTTAAAAACAAGGTGGATAATGCTTGTGCACATAGCAGTACACTTTAAACATATTTCAAAAACTATAGGCCTAGAAGTAATTATAAAAATGTTAACTGCATTTGATATAAACTTAAACTATAATACATATTAATTTATTTTCAAATGCAGTTAAGTAGCCTAAGTTACCTAAAGACATTACATTCAGTTCACACTTAAGTATATGTATATTATTTCCATAATAAGTTATCTTTTTTAAGTATTATAAAGTACAGTTCTTTACACCAGGGGAATGTTGAACGCCACTGCAATGTGTTTCATAATGCAGAGCCCATAATGAGCTGGTAAAAATGGCCGTCTTGATGCACTCGGTAAAAGCTCTGTGGCGTTAAAAGCGTGACTCGACAATCATGCCTTGTGGGAAACTGATTTAGAGGCTGCGCTCGCTCACTGTTTCTCTCCTTTCACTCCCCTGCATTTTTTATACGCTCATTTATAAGCATTGATTTCACACTTAACCTTTGGTACTTTAAAATGCCTCCCCGTCCACTGTGGACATCCATAATTTATTTTGATTTCTTTATTAATATGAGATTAATGATATCCCCACAGTGGCGTTTGGATGATACGGCTACACCGAGGTCAACCTCTATAATGGCTGTGCAGTAATTCCTTTTAAACGAGGGCTGTAATCACAAGCAGTAGATTTGATATAAATAAAAGGGCTGTTTAGCATGTCTGTATTGGTAACAGAGGAAAAGCAGCTCAAGATGTCCTCATGTTTGGCCCACACTGTCTCTCTTTAAGTGGTTACCTGTCAGTTCCTATTTCAGCTCTACGTCTAGTAGCCACCAACAGTTGAGCTGAACCACAATCTGATCAATTAGCTCTATTGATCCTCTAATAGCAGTCAGCACACATCACCAGACTTGTCTAAAACTAGCCCAGGGCTCTTTGCTGAGTGAAACCATAGACTCTGCTTTAACCTCCACCCGGGTCATTTTGACCCGAAACGACTTTATTTATATTTACATGAAGAACTGTTTTCAGGAATTGGTAACGTGTAAATAACTGATCAGGTGCTTGAGTCTCTTGAGCAGCTTGGAAGCAGAAGGTACAGGCTGGGCTGGTGTTGTCATTGTGCTGGTAGGTTCCTCTGGGACAGTAGGTAATCCTCTGGAAAGACCAGCTAAAGGCTCGGCATGCTGCTTACTGGATGAATGACAGATCAAACACAGTAAAGCCGCTCTGGTAGAGAGAGAAATGAGAAGCTAGAGAGTAAGAGAGAGACTGAGGAAGAAACATACTGAGGGGGAAAGAGGAAAGAGAGATTGTCCAGATGACAGTAGCGATGGGGCAGATGGCCCTGGTTGCTTGGATGAAGCTTCAGTGAGCCTTCACTGACGGTCAGTCCCGTGGGACCACACACACACACACACACACACACACACACACACACACACACACACACACACACACACACACACACACACACACACACACACACACACACACACACACACACACACACACACACACACACACACACACACACACACACTATAATACTGAGTGTCCAGTTGACAGCTATATCTTGAGGAGCTGGTAAGAGTGTGCATGTATACACTGTAAAAATATTTTTATTCAAAATTGTAAATAAAACAAAGATTATTGAATAGGTTTTCGAAGAAAATCTAATTTCAGTCTTTCTTCAGTGTGTTACTTAGAAATTAACTGTAGTGCTGTCAAATGATTAATCACAATATGATTATGTATATATAAATACACATACATACAGTATATATTTTGAAAATATTTACATTTATTTACATGTATATATTTATATTCTTAAAGTTTATATTATAAATATATTTAACATATAAACAACATATTTTTCATAAATTTTACATGCATGTGTCCTATTTGTAATTTGGATAAAATATGACATAAATAAAATATACACAGTATACACACATATATTATGAAACAAAAACTTTTATTTTGGATGCGATTAATCGTTTGACAGCACTAATTAATTGTTCAATTACTAGCAGTTATCTAAGTTATAGTTGTTTCAAAGTAAACCTATACACCATTTTTTCAGTATACTAATAATGAATAATAATTATTATAATGTCTAATAATAAATATTGAATATCAGTACAGATTGTATATAGTGTACATACAAAGTGTGATATTCATTTTAAGCAATGGTTCTATGAATCATCTTTACTCATAATTATATTCATAACATTTTCATGAGCTTAAAATCAGAAAATTAGAATAAAAAATTAGATGTTAAGTGCATTAAAATTATAAATTAGGAGGGTAAAATAAAGGGTCACTACGCTTTTTACAATTTCTAATCATTATTTTGTCTTTATTAGTTAATTTTAAATAGTCATGTTTAAAATAAAATACATAAATAATTTGATATATAAAATATTTCATGTAATTTCTACTGAGGTCATACAAATTAAATGCATAATAATTACGTAAAGAATTAGAAAACAATTAGCAAAATGAGGTTTAAACAGCGGTTTAGATATTGGTATTTAGAAATAATTGATAGAATATTTACAATAGTCCAAAATAGTTTTTATTACAATATTGTGAAGTATATTTAGAATTATATGCAGCAAACACAATGGAGTTATTCAAAATGTTCATTAAAATGTTTCCAGAGCTGTTAAAATAAATATGAATAACCAAATTAGTGACCTGAAACTAACTACTTGAAAAAAATAATTATCTGTGAATGGCAACGTTTTACAGAAGCCTGTTATGTTTACTAAATATTTCAGAAATTACTGTGGCATTACATGAAATTATGACATGCAATAGTGAATCGTGAATAATTTATGAAGTCCTCAAATAAATGTAGTATGTTTAGACCAGCAGGCCGGAGTCAGACATTGTCATTCACATTCGCGCGTGTTGAGTTTTCTCTCACCATGCATCATGTTAAACAATGACCCAAGAGGAGTGTGTATGCATATGTGGAATGTGTGTGTGTGTTTTGATGTGCTTTTGTCTCTTTTTCGCAGTTATTCCTCCTGACTCTAACAGAGCAGCAGGAGGGGAGCGAGAGAAAGAGAGCCAGCGAAAGGCAGAATGATTGAAAGAGAGTACGAAAGAGAAAGAGAGAGTGAAATAGTTAGGGACAGAGACACATTTGAGGTGTTCCTGGTGTGCTGGAGATGACCGTTCAGGTTTTACATGAACATTAATAATGATAGGCGTGAGTTGGCTTAAATAATTTGTAAAAAAAAATATAATTTTATTTTATTTTATTCATGCTCCTTTTGACCATTTCTGCTTGCCTTAGGCTTTCCCATTAGTTACTATTTCAAAAAATTATCAAGAGATTTTCAGTTCATTGGACTAAATTATAACAAATCATCATTAGTCAATTCCATCCTCCTGTTTTGGGTGTGTAAACTGTTTACACAAAGGATCATGTGTTTGCTGTCATCCTTCCTAATCCCCTTTGTCTCAGTATAACACTAATACTCCTCAGAATACAGTGTGTGCACATGTATAGTGCTGTGTGTGTGTGTGTGTGTGTGTGTGTGTGTGTGTGTGTGTGTGTGTGTGTGTGTGGTGTGTGTGTGTGTGTGTTTGTTGTAACATGTAATGTTGTTGTTGTGTGAAATGAGTCACTGAAAGTATAATTTTTTACAAATGTAACTCAACCACAAGTACACAGTACAGTTGACACTGTGTGTGTGTGCAATGTGAGTGTCTAATTTATTTGTGTGTGTGCTTTACTTATGTCACCAAAAGTGGTTAAAAAGATACTGTGTGTCGTGTGTGTGTGTGAGAAGTATAAGGTTTCACATGTTTTATATAATGGGTTACACCACATGTTGTGTTTTGTGATACTACTGCCAGACAAGTGTGGTGTGCTTGTGCATGTGTGTGTGGTGTGTGTGTGTGCATGAGTGTGTGTGTATGTGTGTATATGTGTGTGTCAGTGTGTGCACATTTATGAACTTATAGTATATGGCCAATATGAGGTAAAAACATATGCCAGACAAAAACTTGTCTTGGTGCTGTACATACTGTATGTGTGTGTGTTGGAGGACACTAAACTAAAATGTCCCGCTGTGTGTGTGTAGTGTGTGTGTGTGTGTGTGCGTGCGTGCGTGCGTGCGTGCGTGCGTGCGTGTGTGTGTGTGCCTGCGTGTGTGGGTATGTGTGTGTGTATAATGTGCTAAGGAAATCATTTGACCACACATGTATCCTTATAGATCCATAAACCAATGCAGGGCAATACAGTATCATGTACTCAGTGTAGGGCATTGCACATACTTGTACAGTATACATTAATATTTCCCTGTATAAATATATAAATACTTGTGTGTGTAAAGTATGTGTTGTATGTGACATTTGTGTTTGTGTGTGTTTGTGTGTGTGTCACTGTGTGAGTTACTCTTGATATTTTTTAATAAAACTGGTTATTTTTATGCAAACGTTTTAGTGATTTTGTACTCATGAATTTCAGCCTTTGACAATGAACAGTGAATGTCATGTTATTGAATACATTTTTTTTTTACATGTATTTGTTTTTTATAATCTGTATGACTTTCACCCAGAAATGACTTGTACATTTTACAAATAATTACAAAGAAATGGCAAGCAACATACTGAATTAAACATAATTTTTTTAAGAAATCATATTTTCTCATATTTAACTTCATGTAAAACATTTGCAGTGTAATAAATGAAATTCCTTGTGTGAGCATGTGAGCACACTTTACCAATAAAGCTGGCTTTATTTCCATATAAATGATGGCGATGATGATGACCTTGTCTTTCCCAGGATAGTCTATTAATCTGTTTAATGAGTGGGATGACTGAAGAATCTGGGACAGTCTTTCTTTTGCTCTGTCTCTCAAAAGCAATGTGCTGCCCTCTCTTTTGTGAACAGGACAATTGGCAGTGACCCTTTCCAGCTCCCAAAGGTACTCAGAGGTCAGGAGGAGTAACTGCAAAGATAAATACACACTCTCAGACACTGGCCTGAGTGGGACGTGACGGCTGGCCGAGGGCTGCTCTGTCTGTTTAAATGAGCCTCTAAAGAGGAAGAAAGAACAGTAAGCTGTCAGCTTCACGGACATTTAGTACTGTATATTTGGCTTGAAATTATCTTTGATTATTTTGATAATATGTAGAATGTTTTCAAATGAGAAAAACTGAATTTTATGTTTATTAGAAATAAAAGCAGACTTTAACCAGCCGAAGAGCCTTTAAACTATAAACAATCACAGAAGCCTGAGTACTAATGGAATAGGTACGTTTTATTGCCCCATTAAACCCATGCATACATGACAAAGGTGAAATAAGAATGTGCTTTCTTTTAAGACAGAAACGCTCATGCACACACACACTCTCTCTCTCTCTCTCTACTCTATGGAGACAGCGACTGCTTGCAAAGCCACAGATCTCTCCCATGGAGAGCCGCCACAGGACATAGTCCCTGAGTATATCTGAAACATTTATGAAGCCTTATAATCCCCTCTCTGCCTAATGTACCCTAACAAGCCTTTACTGCCTCTCTAGCCCTGCTCTAGTGTTCCCGGCATCTAACCCCTTTAACACCCTTCTTTCAGCGCTTTTACGTGGTTTTTGCATTTTTAAAACTTATAGCATGTCAGCTAGAGATGAGCATCCTAACAGATTCAAAACATACTTAAATATTAAGTATAGTGCAGTATAATGCATGTGTATAATGTACAATGTATATTGCGTGTTACATATTAAAGTTTTATATGATTCTTTCCCACATAATAGATGATTTGTGTCTTCTTCCTCACATAATATTCATAATTCATATGTGAAGACATATATTATGATATATAAATATATTTAAAAGTATTAGTATTATTTATTTATTTATGTTATTTATTTACATTTATATTATTTATTATATTTATATTATTTTGTTCAAATAATATATATATATAAATATATTGTGTGTGTTTGTGAATGGATTTCCTGAATATATAATAATTATATTAATTCTATTAATATATCCAATATACAGGTACATCTAAAAAAAATTAGAATATGGTGAAAAAGTTGTAACTTTCTTGTAACTTATTTCAAAAAGTTAGACTTTCATATTTTGTAGATTCATTACATGTAAAGTAAAACACTTCAAAAGTTTTTTTTGTTTTAATTTTTATGATTAGAGCTTACAGCTAATGAAAGTCAAAAATCAGTATTTCAAAATATAATATTTACATTTGAGTTTCAATAAATGACCATCCATACAGTATATATTGTGGGTATCTCTTGTTCTTTGAAACCACAATAATGGGGAACACTGCTGACTTGGCAATGTTCCAGAAGACGATCATTGACACCCTCCACAAAGAGGGTAAGTCACAGAGGTCATTACTGAAAAGGGTGGCTGTTCAAGGAGTGCTGTATCAAAGCATATTAAATGCAAAGTTGACTGGACGGATGAAATTGGATAGCAAAATAAGCACAAGCAACAGGGATGACCGCAAGCTTGAGAATACTGTCAAGCAAAGCCGATTCAAACACTTGGGAGAGCTTCACAAGGAGAGAACTGAAGCTGGAGTCAGTGCATCAAGAGTCACCACGCTCAGACATCTTCAGGAAAAGGGCTACCAAGCCACTTCTGAAACAGAAACATCGTCAGAAGCATCTTACCTGGGCTAAGGAGAAAAATAACTGAACTGTTGCTCAGTGGTCCAAAGTCTTCTTTTCAGATGAAAGTTAATTTTGCATTTCATTTGGAAATCAAGGTCCCAGAGTCTGGAGAAGAGTGAAGAGGCACAGAATCCATGTTGCTTGAAGTCCAGTGTGAAGTTTCCACAGTCAGTGATGATTTGAGCTTCCATGTCATCTGCTGGTGTTGGTCCACTGTGTTTTCTGAAGTCCACAGTCAACGCAGCCATCTACCAGGTCATTTTAGAGCACTTCATGCTTCCTTGTGCTGACAAGCTTTATGGAGATACTGATTACATTTTCCAGCAGGACTTGGCACCTGCCCACACTGCCAAAGGTACCAAAAGCTGGTTCAATGACCATGGTGTTACTGTGCTTGATTGGCCAGTAAACTCGCCTGATCTAAACCCCATAGAGAATCTATGGGGTATTGTCAAGAGGAAGACAACAATGAGACCTGAAGGCCACTATCAAAGCAACCTGGACTTCCATTACACCTGAACAGTGCCACGGCCACAGGCTGATTGCCTCCATGCCACGCCACATTGATGCAGTAATTCAGGCAAAAAGAGGCCCAACCAAGTATTGAGTGCATAGAAATGAACATACGTTTCAGAAGCCTGACATTTCTGTTTAAAATATCCTTTTTTTATTGATCATATGTAATATTCTAATTTTCTGAGACACTGAATTTTGGGTTTTCATTATCTGTAAGCCATAATCATCAAAATTTCAAGAAATGAAGGCTTGAAATATTTCACTCTATGTGTAATGAATCTATATAATATATTCAGGAAATATATTCACACACACACAAATTATATATATAATAATAATAATAATAAAATATTAATAACAATTTTCCCCAATTTTTTATATTCAAAACATTTGTTTATTTCTGTGTCGAAGGAAAAAAACATGAATTTTAATTGTACATTTTTTATCCAAAATTACATACAAAATCATGTTTTTTTATTAAACCCAGAAATAAACCGAATGATTGAATATAAAAGTTATTATTTCTCCTTATTGTTATATTAATACTAATAACAATAACAACAACAACAATTATACAGACTAAATCATAATAATAATAATGTTACAGAAAAGTTAAATAAAAACTTTAAATAAATATTAATTATAAATCTAAATACATATGTAAAGTTAAGTATCAGTTAAAATATGACAATATGGGAGGGAAGTGAAATAACACAGCTGATTCAGACGCTGGGTGGGTGGGCAAGTGTTTGAGGGCGAAAGGTCTGTGTGGACAAAGTGATATGACCTCAGATTGTCATTGTGCTAAAAGGGCTCTGACTGGACATCAGGAAGCCTCCATTACTGCATGTGTGTGAGTGTGCTCTCTGTGTGTGTTAAAAACGGGGTCTTTGGGGACCTGATCCCAGGAGACTGTTTTACTGCAGCCTCTGCCCTGTGCCGATGTTTACATGTTGAGAATGCCATATGCTAAACGGCTAGTATTACTGCTCAGATTTCCTTTAGCTGCTCCTCCACACTCACGGCTAAATGAGGAGTTATCAGAGAGCAGTTTCCATTTAAAGCAAAGTGATATTGAGCTGTTGGGGTTATTGATAAAGAACTTTACACCTGAGAGTTCTCATAAGCATTTTATGACATTGTGATGTCTTTTAGTTTTTTCTCTTATTTACATATAAAGAAAAAAGGGACCCACAGCCACAAAAAAGAGCCAGTTCAACCTCCCCCCCCCCCCAAAAAAAAAAAAAAAACGAAAACAAACAAAAAGCACACCAAAACAGAACAACACAACAAAATTAAATTAAATAAAAAAAAATTTTATCTAGACAAGGGATTTTATATATTCTGATGCTATATATATATGGCACCCAAATATGATGATCCACTTGCGAGACCCCTTTTCTAAAACATAAAAGGACACACACACACACACACACACACGCACACTCACGTGTGTGTGTGTGTGACTTTTATACTTTTTATCCAAACGACTTACAAATAAGAAAAAGTACTATGTTTATATAAATGTGTGACAAATGTGTGTGTGTGTGTGTGTGTGTGTGTGTGTGTGTGTGTGTGTGTGTGTGTGTGTGTGTGTGTGTGTGTGGTGTGTGTGTGTGTGTGTGTGTGTGTGTGTGTGTGTGTGTGTGTGTGTGTGTGTGTGTGTGTGTGTGTGTGTGTGTGTGTGTGTGTGTGTGTGTGTGTGTGTGTGTGTGTGTGTGTGTGTGTGTGTGTGTGTGTGTGTGTGTGTGTAAATATATATATTCATGTGCAAAGACCTGATTTTATTCAGACTATATTTTATACTATATATTTAGGTGTAACAGTTTGTATAATATTTATTTATTTTTGTATTTATTTATGCATTTACAATATCTATCTACAGTATCTCACAGAAGTGAGTACACCCCTCACAGTTTTGTAAATATATTATTATATCTTTTAATGTGACAAAACTGAAGAAATGACACTTTGCTACAATGTAAAGTAGTGAGTGTACAGCTTGTATAACCGTGTACATTTGCTGTCCCCTCAAAATAACTCAACACACAGCCATTAATGTCTAAACCGTTGGCCACAAAAGTGAGTACACCCCAAATTGGGCCCAAAGTGTCAGTATTTTTTGTGGCCACCATAATTCTCCAGCACTGCCTTAACCCTCTTGGGCATGGAGTTCACCAGAGCTTCACAGGTTGCCACTGGAGTCCTCTTCCAATCCTCCATGACGACATCACGGAGCTGGTGGATGTT
Source organism: Ptychobarbus kaznakovi (assembly GCA_027422405.1). Lineage (NCBI taxonomy): Eukaryota > Metazoa > Chordata > Actinopteri > Cypriniformes > Cyprinidae > Ptychobarbus > Ptychobarbus kaznakovi. The sequence goes on along the minus strand of CM049814.1, from coordinate 11,706,100 downwards.
AGAGACCTTGCGCTCCTCTACCTTCCGTTTGAGGATGCCCCACAGATGCTCAATAGGGTTTAGGTCTGGAGACATGCTTGGCCAGTCCATCACCTTTACCCTCAGCTTTTTTAGCAAGGCAGTGATCGTTATCATGTTGGAATACTGCCCTGTGGCCCAATCTCCAAAGGGAGGGGATCATGCTCTGCTTCAGTATGTCACAGTACATGTTGGCATTCATGGTTCCCTCAATGAACTGTAGCTCCCCAGTGCCAGCAGCACTCATGCAGCCCCAGACCATGACACTCCCACCACCATGCTTGACTGTAGGCAAGACACACTTGTCTTTGTACTCCTCACCTGATTGCCGCCACACACGCTTGACACCATCTGAACCAAATAAGTTTATCTTGGTCTCATCAGGCCACAGGACATGGTCCCAGTAATCCATGTCCTTAGTCTGCTTGTCTTCAGAAAACTGTTTGTGGGCTTTCTTGTGCATCATCTTTAGAAGAGGCTTCCTTCTGGAACGACAGCCATGCAGACCAATTTGATGCAGTGTGCGTCATATGGTCTGAGAACTGACAGGCTGACCCCCCCACCCTTCAACCTCTGCAGCAATGCTGGCAGCACTCATACATCTATTTCCCAAAAACAACCTCTGGATATGACTCTGAGCATGTGCACTGAACTTCTTTGATCGACCATGGCGAGGCCTGTTCTGAGTGGAACCTGTCCTGTTAAACCGCTGTGTGGTCTTGGCAATCTTCTTATAGCCTACGCCATCTTTATGTAGAGCAACAATTCTTTTTTTCAGATCCTCAGAGAGTTCTTTGCCATGAGGTGCCATGTTGAACTTCCAGTGACCAGTATGAGAGAGTGAGAGCGATAACACCAAATTTAACACACCTGCTGCCAATTCACACCCGAGACCTTGGAACACTAACGAGTCACATGACACGGGGAGAGAAAATGGCTAATTGGGCCCAATTTGGACATTTTCACTTAGGAGTGTACTCGCTTTTGTGGCCAGCGGTTTAGACATTAATGGCTGTGTGTTGAGTTATTTTGAGGGGACAGCAAATTTACACTGTTATACAAGCTGTATACTTTGTACACTCACTACTTTACATTATAGCAAAGTGTAATTTCTTCAATGTTGTTACATGCAAAGATATAATAAAATATTTACAAAAATGTGAGCGGTGTCCTCACTTCTGTGAGATATCCATCCATCCATCCATCCATCCATCATCCATCCATCCATCCATCCATCCATCTCCATCTATCCATCTATATCTATCTATCTATCTATCTATCTATCTATCTATCTATCTATCTATCTATCTATCTATCTATCTATCTATCTATCTATCTATCTATCTATCTATCAATCGATCTGTCACAAACTTTTTAATAATTCTTTATCATAGTTTCCTAAAATATCAAACAGCAGAAACTGTTTTCAAAATCGATAAATAACTTGAGCAGCAAATCAGCATATCAGAATGATTTCTGAAGGACCATGTGACACTGAAGACTGTGTAATTATGCTGAAAATTAAGCTTTGCATCACAGGAATAAATTACATATTATAATAAACAGCTATTTTATATTGTAATAATGTTTACAAAATCACAATAATACTTTATTTTCTAAATGCAGCCTCTGTGAGCATAAGAGACTTCTTTCAAAAACATAAAAAACTGAATTATCCCAAAACCTTGACCATTACATAATATATTACATAATCTTATATATTTCACATTTCTAAACTTTTCAATGTCACCTCAGTTTAAAAACAACTGGTTTAAAACCACCACATATTGAAACTTGGCGGTTTGTATTTTTAAATATGTTAATTAGTACTATTTGTTAAATTAATGAGTGTTAATTTGTGGATTGGTGTAAGTAATAGTTCATACTGTATCAATAACTTAATAAATTAATAACAAACAAACTTAGAGTAAGCTCTTCAGAAAGGTGCGGTCTTCAGAGCGCCTGAGGCTGGAATGAGCTTGTTTTTCTGGATCAATGCAGCTGCAACAGAGGATGCTTTTCATTCACAGTAGTCAAGCTAATGGTTCAGAACATCACCCAAAGGCATCCCATCAGCACTGCACAGTCATAACACACACACACACACACACACACACACTGCATGCGTGCGTGTGTGTGTGTGTGTGTGTGTGTGTGTGTGTGTGTGTGTGTGTGTGTGTGTGGGTGTGTGTGTGTGTGTGTGTGTGACACAGTGGTGGTGAGAAGCTTGTGGTGTCCATTTGTGTGTGTTCATTGTAGTGTTGTGTGTGTGTGTGTGTGTGTGTGTGTGTGTGTGCCTCATACGTGTGTGTGATGCTTGTGTGTGTGTGTGTGTGTGTGTGTGTGTGTGTTGTGTGTGTGTGGTTGTGTGTCCGTGTGTGCCACTTCCTGTGTCTGGTGATATGTAGTGTTGTGTGTGGAGTGTGTTAATTCCCTGTGTGTTGTGTGTGTGTTGTGGTGTGTGTGGTGTACAGGAAGGTGTGTGTGTGTTGCTGTGTGTGTGTGTGTGTGTGGTGTTGGTGTGATGGTGTGTGTGTTGAGAAACCTCTCATGTGTTGATGTGTTCACACAGGTGTGTGTCAAACATGTGGTGTTGTGTGATTGTGTGTGTGTGTGTGTGTGTGTGTGTGTGTGTGTGTGTGTGTGTGTGTGTGTGTGTGTGTGTGTGTGTGTGTGTGTGTGTGTGTGTGTGTGTGTGTGTGTGTGTGTGTGTGTGTGTGTGTGTGTGTGTGTGTGTGTGTGTGTGTGTGTGTGTGTGTGTGTGTGTGTGTGTGTGTGGTGTGTGTGTGTGTGTGTGTGTGTGTGTGTGTGTGGGTGTGTGTGTGTGTGTGTGTGTGTGTGTGTGTGTGTGTGTGTGTGTGTGTGTGTGTGTGTGTGTGTGTGTGTGTGTGTGTGTGTGTGTGTGTGTGTGTGTGTGTGTGTGTGTGTGTGTGTGTGTTCCAGACAGAAAGTAGTCATTACGCTCATATTTATGAGTCAAAAAGTTGCAATAAGGCTTCATTTGTTGATATTAGTTAACTGCATTAGTTAACATGAACTAACAATGAACCGTTGGTCTACAGCATTTATTAATCTTAGCTAATGTTAATCCCAACATTGTTTTAGGATCCAAAGCTGCACCTGTTAACATGAACATGAAGACTTTTATTAAGTAACAGTAACAAAGGTTAATAAAGGCTGTAAATTATATTGCTATATAACTAGTGTTAGCAAAATGAGACCAACACTGTGAAGTGTTACCAAAAATGTAAATGTAATATTGTTACAATGTAGAATAAGTTTTAATTTGTTTACATGAGTTATCATGAACTAGCAATGAACAATATGTCTGCAGCATTTATTAATTGCTATATTAATCTCAAGATACACATAAATATTTAGGATCAAAAGTTGGACATTTGTTAATGTACTGTGGATTAACATGAATATTTTAGTGGGCAACAATGACAAAGGTTAATAAATGCTGTAAAAATATATTGTTCATTGTTAGTTCTGTTAGTTAACTAATTAACTAGAGTTAACAAATTAAACTTTATTCAAAGTTCAATATTTAAACATAATTTGGTAACATTTTACATTTCATTTGTTAACATTAGTTAATATGAGCTATGAACAATATGTACTTAATACAATACAGCATTTATTCATCTAATTTAATGTTAATTTAAAATTTTTTTAATAATGTGTTTTATATTAACTGACATCAAAAAAATTAATAAATGCTGTAAAAATATATTGCGTTTGTTCATGTTAGTTAATGCATTTAACAAATGAGATTTTACTGTATCGTTGCTCATAACTGTTGTACTCTTTCAATTTTTTTTTAATTACTAGTCATATAATTGATATCTATTTATTTGTATTCCACCAATTAAAAATCAGCTTATCAATAGCTTCTGTTCTCAGTTAGCCTAATAATTGTGCTGCTTTAATTACCTCTTCCCAGTGTGTAGTAGAACACATTTCTTCCCTTTTGTTCTGGCAATGTTCAGCACCGGCGGTTTATTGATCAGAATAAGTCAGTTAATAAGCTTGAGACTAATTCATCACGGGGCTAGAGACTGGAACAGCAAAGCCTAGCTTAATCAACTCATCAGAGCTCTCTGCGCATGCAGACGGTAATTAAAGGCAAAGCGGAATGTATGTTAGATAGATAGTAACAGGGGTCTAGGCCCAAGCAAGACTAAGATAGAGAACTTTCATTCTCTCCGCCCTGTTCAGTGTGTGTAAATCTGTTTCGGCCCACTGAACGCTGGCCAAACAAGGTCTTTTGGATGATTATAAACTCGGTGAAAATGCCAGAACAGTACAGCTTCATTTGCAACATAAGATTTACATTTTGCTGGTACGATTTCCTGATTTACCCAATGTAGTCAGACTGATGCTATATATATATATATATATATATTAGTAGTTTTAATCATTTGACGGCACTAAATATATGTATATTATTTATAGTTTTGTATTATTATTATTTAAATAATTATAAGGTATTCTAAACTTGAATGGTCCGGATTAGATACTAGATTAACGTTACTGTGATGCAATTGTCTTTTTATTAATATTTTGAATTATTATTTTGTATTTTTTATTAAAGTTGTAACATTGTTGTTTGTTTCGTTTTTTTTTTATATTATAATTTATTTTATTATTTTTTGTTAAAATGAAAATGAGAAATGTTGACAACTTGCTCAAATAAAATAATTGTTATAATTTACTGTACAAGTTTATTGTATTATAAGTAACTAATTTTTTCTTTTTTTATAGGTTTTAGTTTTAGTAAATTATAATAACCCTGAAATTATCAATTGAAAAAATGTCTGTATATATAAATATATGTACATGTGTGTGTGCATGTGTTGCATGCGTGTGCGTGCATGTGTGTGCGTGTGCATGCGTGTGTGTATGTGTGTGTGTGTGTGTGTGTGGTAAAGATCATGTTCCATGAAGATATTTTGTACATTTCCTACATAGGCTAAATATAGCAAAACGTAATTGTTGCATTGCTAAGAACTTAATTTGAACAACTTAAAAGGCACCCTCAGATTTTCAAATAGTTGTATCTCAGCCAAATATTGCCCTATCCAAATATGTATGCCGTGTATGTATGTATGTATATATACATACATACATGGCCAACATTGAACAATAATGTCCAATTAGTTAACATTATTAACTATAGGGTGGCTTGCCCACTTCAGGTTGGTGGAGTGTTGCTACCTCAAGTGGAGGAGTTCAAGTATCTGGGGGTCTTGTTCACGAGTGAGGGAAGGATGGAACAGATTGACAGACGGATCGTGCAGCTTCTGCAGTAATGCGGTCGATGTACCGGTCTGTTGGTGAAGAAAGAGCTGAGCCGCAAGGCGAAGCTCTCGATTTACCGGTCAATCTACGTTCCTACTCTCACTATGGTCATGAGCTTTGGGTCATGACCGAAAGGACAAGATCCCGGATACAGGTGGCCGAAATGAGCTTTCTCCGTAGGGTGGCTGGGCGCTCCCTTAGAGATAGGGTGAGAAGCTCAGTCACTCGGGAGGAGCTCAGAGTAGAGCCACTGCTCCTCCACATCGAGAGGGATCAGCTGAGGTGGCTCGGGCATCTGTTCCGGATGCTCCTGGACGCCTTCCGGGAAGGTGTTCCGGGCGCGTCCCACCGGGAGGAGGCCCCGGGGAAGACCTAGGACACGCTGGAGAGACTATGTCTCCCGGCTGGCCTGGGAACGCCTCGGTGTCCCCCCGGAAGAGCTGGAGGAAGTGTCTAGGGAGAGGGAAGTCTGGGCATCTCTGCTTAGACTGCTGCCCCTGCGACCCGGCCCCGGATAAGCGGAAGAAGATGGATGGATGGATGGATAGTTAACATTAGTTAATAAGCAACTAACAATGAGCAGTATATTTGTTACAGTACTATTTATGAATCTTTGTTCATGTTAATCAATAAAAATACAACTGCTAGTTCATGTTAGCTCAGGTGCATTAAGTAATCTTAACAGATACTTTTTATTTAACTATTTTAATGTATTAGTAAATCATGAAATGTTAATTTACCTAATGTAGTAAACTAATGCTAATGAACGTAAACTTACTTTAAAGTGTTGCTACAAAGTATGTTTTTGCGCACCATTATGTCTTCAGATATATGGTCACCTCTTGTGACTCCCAAGTGACTTAACAGTTTAAACAGTGAATCTGGCCAATAATCAGCAAGCTGCTTCTGAGGACGATCGTCTGTCTTTCCTCAGTTAGAAGATGATGCAGTCCTGCCTAATGACAGATAGGGCCTGGAAAATCACCAATAATTAGCACCATCATCATCTGCAATATTTCACTCTACCCTGAGAGCGGCTATTGAGAGCTGCACACACAGAGCGATGAGCTCATTTGGACAAGAAGCACAAATAGTTCATGGAATAGATTTACAGCGTGATGCTGAAGTAATGGCTGCTTTGCCAGTACGATAACTTCTCTCCTAACAGGCAAGTAGAAGAGAAGTGCAGACATTTAATGACTTTTGGGCCTCGTTCTGAACAATTGTGAGATATATTTTCATTAATGTGAGAGAAAAAAAAGCCATGTAGTGAGAATATGCCAACAAACCATAAAAAGCACTTAGCAGGTAGGAATAAAAGAAAAGAAAATATAAAAGAAAATGAAATAAAAGTAAATAATTTTCTGACATTTTCATATATATTTAGAAATAAACTACACACGTCTATCTGTTGTACAGCATATAGTCTATGGATGGATGGATGGATGGATGGATGGATGGATGGATGGATGGATGGATGGATGGATGGATGGATGGATGGATGATAGATGGATGGATGGATGGATGGATGGATAGATGATAGATAGATAGATAGATAGATAGATAGATAGATGATAGATAGATTGATAGATAGATAGATAGATAGATAGATAGATAGATAGATAGATAGATAGATAGATAGATAGATAGATAGATAGATAGATATGAGCAATACATATGAAATAAATAAACACTATATATATATTTCTTTCTTTATTTTGATGTATATTTTGATATATTTTATATATTATATTATGTATTAGTTATATATAATGATGTATGATATTCATTCATGCCATTTTATCTGTTGGTATTTGATAGAATACATGATGCCATGTGTCTAAACAAGATGTCCAGGACCTCCAGCAGAAATATAGGCCCACAACATCAAAAATACAGCAGTATATTTCATTGTACACATGGGGTACTTTTTATCCCTGTGTTCACCAAACCCATCTTGAGTGTTTGCTGCTAAAAAGCAACTTTTTTAGTTTTATCTGACCATAGAAGCCAGTCCCATTTGAAGTTCCAGTTGTGTCTGATAACTGAATATGCAAAAAATTAAAAATCTGAAATATATTCTTTGTTTTTTCTCATTGTGATGGATGATTAAGGGAATTTGGGCTTTGTTTCCCTTCTATTTATATTTATGTGAAACAGGAAGCCATGGCTGCATAATTTCATGTTCATAATCACCTTGTAGTGCTCAAAATTGTGAATATGAATGGGAATATACTTCATATTATATTAGTAGATATTTTACTCATAAGAACTTCTATGGGTGCCAATAATTGGGTCCAACATGTATTTGAGAAATTATGTATTTCATAATATTTCCCCCATTTTAAATTCTTATTATCCAAAGAAAGATTCGATTTTTGTGAGTTTTTTAAATCAAAAATCAAAAGGCTTAACAATGCAGATTCATTTCACAGCCTTCTTTGATCATATTTACCAAGGGTGCCAATATTTTTGGCCTTGACTGTATATGTATAATAGATAGATATGCAATATAAATTCATATTCATCTGATCACATAATTTAAATGTTTAAAATATTTTTTTTTATAATTTTATGAACATGCTTTTTAAGTTTTTTAAATGAAGAAATTACATTATATTGATATTTTCTATGGGGAATTTAATCAAAAATCACTTGGTGATCTGTAGTGGTGCATGTAGGGGTTATTTGCTGAAATGAACACAACTGCTGACAGTGAAACAGTCACTTTATGCAACTTGATCAGCAGTTCTGCAGTTATGAACCTGTGGCGCAGAGTCTATTTGCTCTCTCTAAAACTTTCGGTTCTTTCCCTCTGTTCACTTTATCTCATTGTAATTTATGGATTCATCCTTGTGTCATAATTGCAGTGTATCTGTCTCCAATTCATGGCCTTTAACCACAATAATAAGCTCCCCAGGTGAGTCCATGTCCACCAAAAGACAGTTGAGACATTATTAAGATGTCTTTGTCTGTTGCTTTTGAACCTTTGTGACCAGTGGGTCCATGTAAACTGTCCGTGATGGCCATCCTCTCACGCAGGAGATATACCCCAGTGACCTATTAGATGATGTACCGTCCGGTCAAGTACCTGCTCACAGTCCTCACCTCAATAACACCCTAATGAAGGAGGCCTGTCGGGTAATTGCTCCTGTTGTTGCCCTTGAAGCCTTTCTGCAGGTGTGACACAAGTAGCCAAATGAGGTTTCACATCAGGGTTAGTTAGCACTGCTGTGAGGCTTTAGCCCTTAGCGGTGGGAAAGACTGACAGGGGGCATTATCATCAGCAGTGGTCAGTAGGTGTGAAAGACTTAACTTAACCACTTCAGGACAGCCTAATTCAAATATATGATCATACATACAGATCTATAAAATATGCACACACATATTTCAGCTGCTGCAGTATTACAGTACATACAGACATTCCAGCTCAGACACAAACACATTATGGTAAACTCATTGTATTTTATTTATTTTTGTGTGAAATATATTTATTTTATGAATATTTATCATCGGAAATAATGGGCACAAAGTGTGATGTTGTGTTTTTTTTTTTGTTAAATATATTTATTCTATCACTATGTACTATCAGAATTAGTTGACAAAATATTAGTTGAGTCGTTTTTTTGTTTAAAGAAGGATTATAGATTATTATAACATTAGTTTCCTTAAAATAGTGTGTAATACATCAAATCTATTCTAATCTAATCTAATATATCATAATACAATATAATATATAATATAATCATCAGAAGTAGTGAACTCCAATATTGATTTGTATTTTATAAAAAAACGTATCATCAGAATTTGTTGACAAATTATTAGTTGCTTAGTTTATTATTAATTTAAAGAAGTACTATAGGTTATCATACAATTGGACAGTGTATTTGTGTCATATAATATAATATAATAATTCGAATTAGTGAACTCAAATATAGATTTGTATTTTATTTGATTTAGTTATTTATTTAAAAAAATAATTTTATCATGTTTATCATCAGAATTATTTGATTAGACTATTCTTAATTTAAAGAAGTATTATATATTATCATAAAATTGGACATAGTGTGCATATAATATTATATTATATTATATAATATAAAATTATATTTTTGTTTAAGATTTAAATAAAGTATGTTTAAAACAAACTTCAAATCTATAGTGTGCATAAAGACATCCAGGCTACCTTTAGCAAAAAACTACCTTTTGATTTTAAGTATTTTCCTTATTAGTATAAGAACTTTTTGACAGCGTTGTGCTATAGAACATTAGCATGTCTTCATTTTATAGCATTGTGGCCCTGGTGATGATCAGCTATTGATTAGAATGAGTGTTGAAGATAAACTGTACCTCCCACTAATCATGAGCTGACCCAGTGGATTCCAGTCCCTCTCCCCTGAGAGCCCCCCAAGGTCCCGCAATCCTGCCGTTCTTCCCAATCCATGTCATTAAGGCGTGAATCATGGAAGGGCCTGGTTTAGCAGTAAATGTTTATTTACTGAGATCTGTGACATTTAATTTTTTATAACCCTTTATGGCTCATCTTATATTACAGTAAGTAATGTGCCTTATTAGAGTATCCCCACTCAGTAGTTTTATTTTATGCAGAGTTTGCTCTTCCATTTCTCCTTTGCTTTTCCTTTTCCTGAAATGTGTATTTTGGATCCACGGTTAAGCAAAGTAGCCCAAAATCTCCAAACAGACTTCTCTTGATGTCTCGTGTAAGAAATACTTAAAATCTGAAAAAGTGGATATTTTCTCCATTTTGTTTTAGTCTTAATCTGTCAGATTATCCAGACCATTATTGCGTATGCATACATGCATCTGAGAGGAGTGTGGATGTTCATGCATAACCAGAGAGGCTGATCAGACCGGGACGGGGCTCAGGTACACCCTCCATCCATTACCTTTCATAGATCTGTTAGTTTGTCTGATCACTTGATCAATACCACATAACCTCAGAAGGTTTATTTAGGAATGCTTCTCTGGTGTTAGTAATATAAACACAGAGCAAAAAGAAAGGTGTTGATTTGTTTTATTAGGGATCAGGAACAGATGCAGGGGCAGCTAATCATCGGCCCATTGGGCAGAATCCCCACATGGGCCTTTTACAAACCTAAATCCAGACATCAGGTCAGATCAATACGATCCTCGGCAGTGCTTACCATGCCTCTTCTTTCACTCGCTCATCTCACACACACACACACACACACACACACACACACACACACACACACACACACACACACACACACACACACACACACACACACACACACACACACACACACACACACACACACACACACACACACACACACACACACACACACACACACACACACACACACACACACACACACACACACACACACACACACACACACACACACACACACACACACACACACACACACACACACACACACGCACCTTGAGTTCATTGAATTATTCCACTGTTTGGAAAACAGATACTACAGCACTGTAAAGCTTTATACACGATGAGATATCAATAACACATTGAGTTGAGTTGTCACGCTCAAAAGATGAATGAGACCATTAGAAGCTGTTTGTGTAGGCAAGACTAACTGAGCTTCACGCTTTGTGGTGATCTCAATGAGTTAAGCTAAATGAGTTTCTTCTACTACATGGCAGCATCCAGATAGAATGTTCACAGTTTTAATTTGAAAATGCACTCTGTATTTAAAGAGGAAATTCTGTTATCATTTACTCACCCTCATGTTGTTTGACTGTCTTTCTTGCACAGAGCATAAAAAGAAGACAGAATGTTGGGAACCAAACAGTTTTGGTGACCCTTGCCAAAAAAAGAAATAGGTACACTGTAAAAAAAAAAAAAGTTGAGCCAACTTAACAATTTAAGGCACCTGGCTTCAGCAGATTTGAGTTCTGTCAACTTATTTTTGTAGGAGATTCTCAACTTTTTGTTGTATAAACAAGTTAAGAAATCTCAAAAATCTGCTGAAGCTGGTTGCCTTTAGAATTTTAAGTTGGCTCAACTTTTTTTTTACAGTGTACTTTTGACCATGTGGACTTGTAGAAGCTACATAAAATGACACTTTTCACACTCAAAATAAGTTGTTTATTTTGTTCGCTCACAATATCCAACAGAAAATATGCATGCATGTATTTAACTGCATTCTATAGTTACATGAAAAGACTAATTTCACAGCTAGCATTTTATTTCCGAATTGTTTTGCATGTTTTGTGAAAGTTTGTAAAGATTAGTGTCTTTTTACTTCAAAATGTCATATTTAATATAATGTGTCACTTCCATTTCTTTGTAATTATTTGTGAAATTTACTAGCGATTTCTGAGTGAAAATTATTTCAATTAATCTAAAAAAAAAGTTAATTGTAAAACGTACACTGACTAAATGTATTTATTTATTTATCTATTTGTACATACACTATAGAGTATACAGTATATAGAGGAAACAAATAATAATAAATGTGGAAAATTATAATATAATGGTAATAATAATAAAATACAATTCACACACACACACACACACTCAAAACGTTTAATTATTTTACACTAGTCTCTTACTCTTATCAGTTTTGTAGTTTTAAAAATGTAGTAACTAATATTTTTTATAAGGGCTTCATATGGTTTCATAATATAGATTAAACATCTGGGTCTGAGACAATGGTGATAAAAAACTATAAATAATTATGAATAAAATTACATTTAATGTATCCTTCATATAACAGAAAAAAAGTTGAAATCTGTTAAAAATCCACTGTAATTTTTCATCACTAAATTAATTTAAAAACTCCATACAAAAGTCTTGGCTAAGGAAGACTGGTCAAGCATGTCTTTTGGTTTGATGGATTCGTCCAGTGAGGACCCAGTTTTATTTGTTAGTCTTGCTTTGGTGTGGCCTGTTATTCATTTGTCAGCCAACTGTGCCTTTCCATTGATCCTCATACAATCATTGACAGGGAGCTTGGAGTGCTCAATCAGGAACTGCAGCTGAATGACAGTTTAACTTCTTCACATCCACTTGTTAAGCAGCATTTCCAGTTTATAACACTTGTGCCACTCACATCACTGGCAAAGTGTGCCCTCCAAAAAACACGAATCACAATAGCCAGCCGTGACAATAGCCGCAAATGACAGCGGCTGTGTTTTGCGGGCGGCACATGGCTGTGGGTTTTTAGAGTGCCGTATAGAAGTCCAAGCCATTGTGCTCGGGTTTCCTCTGTTTCTCCTCACACTAGCTGTCAGCCTGCTAATTGTGTCTCTTTCAGGGCTTTGTAGATCAGCACACTTCTGGACCCCAGTGTGAAAAGAAAAAGGGGTAGGGGGGCGAGCGGGACCCGGGTCGGGTAAACTCTGGCCCTCTGAACGAGGGTCGGGCACGTGCGCTCCACAATGCAGCCTCCAGATTAGGGGCTGAACAAAAGCCGGGTGAACTGTAATTACACAGCAAACAGCTCTGAGGGTGAATGGGGGGACTGACACTGCTCCATTGGCAGCTGTGCTTCAAGCAGCCACTTACTGTAAGCAGGGAGGAGAGGAGGTGGAGCGGACACACGCCGATCAGAGCTGCCCGCTCCATATGCCTCCCCTCCCCCTGCACAAACACAAACACTCAGCCTCAGGAACAAGCACTGCAGCGCACGGGCTCCAAAAGGCTCAGACCGCTAGTGAAATGCTTCTGTTTTGCATTATTTTAGCATTTAATGCAGTGCATTGGAAGTGAAAATTGGACTTCGGGATGTCTTAGTTGTTGGTTTGTCCCTCTTTGGCTTTCGTGACAACAGCTTTAGTGCTGCATGAACTTTGCAAATTTGAATAAAACCTGATGATCATATCCTCCAGGATGATTTGATGATATAAAGAGCATCTTGAGCTTCAGTGGAAGCAAGAACATCTGACGGTCTGTAAAAAAATTGACATGATAAATGTCACAAATTCATAATCGTTTAAGTTTCTAAATAAATAAACAAACTTTTAGTTTATTTACATGTTTTATTAAATGGCACATTCAATGGTCAAAATCCTAAAAGACGGGTTTCAATTTTTTGTAATTATTACTAATATTTTTGTAAGAATTACTTAATAATGATATTTGTCGATTAATAATTAAATATTTATATATATTTGTTTTTAGAATTTAGGATTTTTTTAATGATAAATGTAATTATTTGTATTATTATAATTTCTTTAATTCTAAAATTGTAAAACTTGTATTTTGTATGTACAGGTTTAAAGTGTAAAGTATATTTACAGGTTTAAATAAACTTTTATTGTTTTCTTATGTTTTTGCATTTTTATGCATTTATTTCCCTTGATCTTTATATTTATTTCTTGTAAATGCTAAAATATATTAATACACTTTTTAAAACATTTTTTGTATTATGTATCTTATATATTTTCCTTCATACTCATTTATTTCCCCTTGTCTCTATTTATTTTTCTCTTAAATCATACATTATATTAACACATTTTATTTCTATATCTTTTATAAATGTTTCTATATCTTTTATTTGTTTGTTCGTTCATTCATTCATTCGTTCGTTCGTTCGTTCGTTCGTTCGTTCGTTCGTTCATTCATTCATTCATTCCGTCCGTCCGTCCGTCCGTCCTTCCTTCCTTCCTTCCGTCCTTCCTTCCTTCCTTCCTTCCTTCCTTCCTTCCTTCCTTCCTTCCTTCCTTCCTTCCTTCCTTCCTTCCTTCCTTCCTTCCTTCCTTCCTTCCTTCCTTCCTTCCTTCCTTCCTTCCTTCCTTCCTTCTTCCTTCCTTCCTTCCTTCCTTCCTTCCTTCCTTCCTTCCTTCCTTCCTTCTTCCTTCCTTCCTTCCTTCCTTCCTTCCTTCCTTCCTTCCTTCCTTCCTTCCTTCCTTCCTTCCTTCCTTCCTTCCTTCCTTCCTTCCTTCCTTCCTTCCTTCCTTCCTTCCTTCCTTCCTTCCTTCCTTCCTTCCTTCCTTCCTTCCTTCCTTCCTTCTTCCTCCTTCCTTCCGTCCTTCCTTCCTTCCTTCCTTCCTTCCTTCCTTCCTTCCTTCCTTCCTTCCTTCTTCCTTCCTTCCTTCCTTCCCTTCCTTCCTTCCTTCCTTCCTTCCGTCCTTCCTTCAGTCATTCATTCATTCATTCATCCAATTTTCTCTTAAAATCCTAGAATCCTTTTTTTGTATTATGTATCTTATTTTTTTACCTTCATTTTCATGTATTACCTTTTTCTCTTTTTCTCTTTTTTTAAGATTTTTTTATTTTTTTAAATCCTATAACATTACATTTATTTACAGGTTCAAATAAATAAAAACTTTTGAATCCTACTGTAATCCTTTCTTATGCATATCACATAACTATATTTAAAAACACAAACCATGTGCAAAAAGCATGATCTATTGCTGCAAAACAGAGCAAGGCATGGACTTTGATAATCACAGTATCTACAAAGCAGCTTTAACCAACTGTGCACTACAAAACGCCAATTCAATTTTTCCTGCTGTGCAAGAAATTCATTCAATGTTAGCTAGTGAAAAAACATAATGTGATCCATGACAGCTTTCTGTAACAGATTGTAAGCCCCAGTTTCAATAGGTGTGACTAATGATGGCCTAAGATTTCCTACTCAGTGCTAATTTGTGGAGGGTCTTAAGCCAGCACTAGAAATCTGCTTAAGCCGGTGAAATAAGGGATAAAGTTGCAGAGAGGTTAAAGACTAGAGATGAGGCAGCATGTTGGTTAGACTGCACTGAAGCACACTAGGGGAGCTATTGAAATGCAGCACGACTGACCGAGGCTAATTAACAGTAGGGTCCAATTTACAGTACAGGTGGAGCAATTAGAGAGATGGAGCCTGTAAGCAGAAACAGTGGTTTTAGGGCTCACAATAAGTCAGTATGGGGCAAATAAAACTGTGGACAAATGACAATGTCATTTATGTAGATTGGTAATGCTGGTTTCTCTACACAGGCTGCAGCAACTATAAACCAAGTGAGCAGCTGTTGGCTGAAGGGACTACATCAGTGAGTAAAACGCAAAGCCTGAAAAGAGGATTTTAGCATGTGAAAAGATTAAAATAATATTTTTAATTAAACATCTGCCTATGTTGAAAATCACATTTTATTTGGCTATGGAGAGACTTTGTTTATAAAACATATTTAAAATGTATAAATTGTTGTATAAACGCTGTGATAATTTAATGCTTTATTTCAGTCTGTATCGTCAGACATTTGAACGATGTATAGATCCATATCGATGGCTCGTTACACCTCTTATATATATATATATATATATGGTCAGACTTGTTGGCACCATTGGTAAATATGATCAAAGAAGGCTGAAAATGTATCTGCATTGTTAATCCCTTTGATCTTTTATTTTTAAAAATCACAAAATCTAACCTTTCATTGAACTAAAACAATTGAAAATGGGGGAAAATCTCATTATGAAATAAATGTTTTTCTCAAATACACGTTGGACACAGTTATTGGTAACACACACACACACACACACACACACACACACACACACACACACACACACACACACACACACACACACACACACACACACACACACACACACACACACACACACACACACACACACACACACACACACACACACACACACACACACACACACACACACACACACACACACACACACACACACACACACACACACACACACACACACACACACACATATACTGTATATACATACAAACATACAGTATATACATACAGTTATGTCCATATATGTCCACACTTATACAATTTTCATAATTTCGG
Source organism: Ptychobarbus kaznakovi (assembly GCA_027422405.1). NCBI lineage: Eukaryota > Metazoa > Chordata > Actinopteri > Cypriniformes > Cyprinidae > Ptychobarbus > Ptychobarbus kaznakovi. The sequence continues at coordinate 11,690,014 of CM049814.1, read as the reverse complement.
CTCTGTATGCCCCCAGTATTTAAGAATTAAAGAATTAAAATTAGAGATTACTAGAATTAAATTACTAGAATTAAAATGAAACAATCAAGATGAAATTGTAGTGCAGACTTTAAGCTTTAATTTAATTCAAGGGGTTGAGCAAAAATTTCACTACAACAAATAGATTGTTTAACTCTAAAAGTGCCCCTAACTTGGGGTTAAAGGTTAAAACCAATTGTTATTAATGATTTATTAGGAATATCCAAACAAACAACATTAACAGCAACTCTGTCTCATGATTAATGGATGGATCATCTAAGCCATCTGTGTTTTTGTTAAATTTTGTGTTATTTCCTTATAGAGTGACATGGGAAGTCCCTCATTCATTTTCATTAAGCTCAACTTTGGGTTTGACGATCAGATCAGCCCACACCCTCTCTCACATTGTTCAAAGTTCCTCAGGAGATGGACTTAAAGCCCAGCCTTCCCACCTGATCCTGATCACCACGGCCTGAAGGCTCCATTGAAATAACTAGGCCTTTTAGACTTGCTACTTTAAGCTCCTCTAGAGCAATTATGCATTCATGTGCGCGTAATTGGCATCCACGAATATGAAATGTTTGGTGGGCCCTTAAACACTGTTGGGATCTTTGGATGTCGCCCTTGTCAGACAAAGCCTGTAGGTGTTACCCCATTTCCATCTATTTAGAGTGCTGGGAAGAGGTTGAAACAGCCCTGTGTTTACAGTAAACTTTAGGGGAAAATGCTGAGTGCTACTGAACTGCTCTTCACCCATGTATTAGTATCTCCCACCCCCACCAGCCATCGATAGCTGGAGTCTTAATTAAACAAGCAGATGCAGGAGTGTCAATCATACACAGAGACAAGACTGTAACAGTCTGATATGTAATGTTCTGCTGGGCATTTCATTCCCCTGACATTACTGTAAGTTCTGGAGGAGAAATCACGTGAAAGAAGTGCAGACACAAAGTAATCCAACAAAGAATACCACTTTATTTCCATTTGTATTATTTCCATATTTCTCTATAGTAATTTAATATATATTCTTTCTTTATGCATTAACCTTTTCTGTTTGTTTGTTTATTCATTCATTCAACCATCCACCCTCCCATCCATCCATTCGTCTACTCTTCATTCATTCATTCATTCATTCATTCATTCATTCATTCATTCATTCATTCATTCATTCATTCATTCATTCATTCATTCATTCATTCATTCGTCCATCCATCCATCCATCCATCCATCCATCCATCCATCCATCCATCCATCCATCCATCCATTCATCTACTCATTTATTCATTCATTCATTCATTCTTTCGTTCATTCTTTTATTCGTCCATTCATCATTCATTCATTCATTCATTCATCATTCATCCATCCATCCTTCCATTCATCTATCCTTCATTCATTCATTATTCATCATTCTTTCGTCCACCATCCGTCCATCATCCATCATCCATTCCATTCATTCATTCATTATTTCTTTCGTTCATTCATTCGTCCATCCATCATTCTTTCATTCATTCGCTTATCCGTCCATCCATCCATCAATCCATCCATCCATCCTTCCATTAATCTACTAATTCATTCATTCTTTCGTTCATTCGCTTATCCGTCCATCCATCCATCCTATCAATCTATCTATCTATCTATCTATCTATCTATCTATCTATCTATCTATCTATCTATCTATCTATCTATCTATCTATCTATCTATCTATCTATCTATCTATCTATCTATCTATCTATCTATCTATCTATCTATCTATCTATCTATCTATCTATCTATCTATCTATCTATCTATCTATCTATCTATCTATCTATCTATCTATCTATTCATTTATTTTTAATTTATTTATTTTTGGAAACATTGATTATTGGAGTCAAAACTCATTATAGGCTACTTGTGAAGTGACAATAAAGGAACTTTATTAAATTTAAAGTGAACCTAAATGCTTAAAAAATAATCATTAATATATAAATAAATAAAAATAATTAATATGGATGAATAAATAAAAACTGTAAAATGTGTGGAAAAAAAGAAAAATGAAGTGATTTGTTTATAACTTGTTTAGTTATAAAATATATACTTGTTATATGTTTTATACTTTCTTAGTTATACTTGTTTAGCTATAAAATAGCTTGAAAGGGGACAACATAACAAACAAATATTAACTCTCCGTTCTTTAGCATTTATATGGGAAAGTGGTTAAAAAGCCAGAATTATGCATGAATTTCAGGCCTTCAATCAAAAGCCTCTTGTCGAAATGAGAGAGCTCAATTCCCACATCTCCGCAGGATTTTGCTTTGCCTGCATGGTGTCTTTGTCGAAAGCAGTTGTATGTTATCTGAGTAACAGAAACAGCCCTGGTAATCCTTTATGTGGCAGGACGCATAACTGTTAAAACTCCCCTGATAGTCGGTGTGGGGGTGCGCGGCGCTACATTGTCATTGAGCAGCAGCTCACACTGTGTAACCGCTGGATTCTTTGTAATGCGGCCTGGATTTTTTGCATGACCATGAGGCCAATCTGCTTGGATTGCTGCGCTTGGTAAGGGGCCTATAAGTTTCCAATGAGGTCTGTATTTCACTCACTTTCAACTGTTACGCTCCCTGCTTATCTTTGGACTCGGTGTTAGTGTGTCGAGGGGAGCTGAAGGTGTGATGTTATTTTATTTACAGTAGACTAATTAGACCACATCTCTAAGAGTTTCATCCAGCTAATGATATTACCAGCCAAGACTAATTTAAGTGGGAGCCTTCCTTAAACGGCACTATAAAGAACATCCAATCAGAGAGCAGAAAAGCCTCAGAATGACTTAAAGCCATTTACTGATGAGAGAGGGAGAATGGGTGAACTTTTTATTGCTTTTTCCCTCTAATCCATAAGAATGGGAACAAACATGGCAGCTCTTTAAGAGACAAATGATAATTACATTTCACAAGTGTTCTTACAGCCACAAACATAGACATATCCTCTGTGGCCATAACAAGAAAGACAGAAAGAGAGTGTATGTTCGGGAAAGGCTCTGTCAGAAGCATGTGTGATTTCCTTTAATAGTTACAGAAGCCCAGACACAGATTCATTAGTGATTCCTGTAAGGTCCATCATGCCAGGAGGGTTAACAGGAAGAGCGTCGGCCCTTAGGTACAGCTCAAGGACACACTGCGTTTCTCACACTGACACACATCTGTCTCTATCTGTTCTCACTTTACACCTCTTTCAGCCTGTATCTCATCTCATTTCATTACCAACCTCATTATCTATCGTTTTGAATGTATTTGTGTCCCTCTTCCTCTTATTGTGCATTTAATTCTACATTTGCATTCTACAGACACTTTTATCCAAAGCGATTACAAATGATGACAATAAAACAATCAAAACCAACAAAAGAGCAATAATATGCAAGTGCTTTGGCAAGTCTTGCTTAGCCTAACGCAGTACACTTAGCAAGTTTTAGAGAGAGAGAGAGAGAGAGAGAGAGAGAGAGAGAGAGAGAGAGAGAGAGAGCTAGTGAAAGCTAATTATTTAAAGCACACACTCACAACATGTATCTTAGTATCTGAAACAAGCATATATTTAAATATATGATTCATTGGTAACACTTTAGATGAGGGAACACTATTCACATGTAACTAGTTGCTTACTAGTATTCATATTGGCTGTTTATTAGTACTTATAAAGCACAAATTAATGCCTTATTCTGCATAACTCTGCCCAACTACTACAAAAACTACTTTACTTGCTATAAATAAGCAAGTTAGGAGTTTATTGAGGGAAAAATCTAACTTAAATTTTTGTTGCTGATTCTTCTATTAGGAGATTTTTTTAATAGATTTTAAGAAATAATCATTTAGTTTTAATACAATGGATTGCGTTAGCTTTAAACATGTCTGTTTTATTAACAGTGTCATAATGTTACATTTTCCATAACAACTTTATTTTGGGATTAGTATCAAGTTAGTTTTTTAAATTGATTCTTTAGAAGAACTATAGATGGCGATTTAAAATTGTAGAAAAATGCCCCTTTTTACTGTCCACTTTTTCCTAATACAAATACCTTGAATTCATATAGCCTTAACAGCTTATCCAATGATTCTGTGTAAATATAGTTGTCATTGCCATCACAAATACTGTATAGAATTGAGCATTTTCAGTTGTTGTTGTTTTTTAAAAACACCTTTTTGGAATCAGGAATCATTTGGCAAGTCATAAAAAGAGGGGTGCAGATATAGTGAAATTCATAAATAAGCTTTAAGAAAAAAATACTTTCATTACACTACTGTAAAAATATCTCAATAGATGAAAAGCACTAGAAAAGAAAAGCTTAAATGGCAAACAATTAATATAAACACAATTCAGTAGGCTATAATGTAAATCACTGTACAATAGAAAATAAAAACAAAATTCAGCATCCTCAGCAAAATTATGACAAAAGACTTTCTCTACTTCCCCTAAAAAGTCATCTCTCAGTTCTGCAAAAAATACAGTACCCGTAAGAAGTATTTGGCTACAAATCGATTCAATAATTACAAGTTTGAGGGTGTACAATATTTACAGGACACAGAATAGTGAACACTCTCTCATTTAAAGTATTGTATCTCATCTATTATACTGTCATTTTACTGTATGTGTCTAATAGTATAAAAACCCAAGTTATTCTAAAGATACTCTTCTACTAAGAGTACATTGGTTTCAAACAAGCTATTATTTCAGAATTTAAGATCATAAACAACTAATTTAACTTTATCTGCATGAGTTAGGTTAGTTCCAAAATTCTGCATCACTAAGTACAAGGCTTAGGCTATATGTGTGATTAATGTTATAAATTAAATGAAACATGCATTTGACGTGATCAGAAATGTTCATAATGTAAGAATCACACACATATGTAATGCACAGACTGCACTGACTCACATGAATCACCCCTGTGCTTCTCTCTTCCCCACGCGGACGCACAGATGCTGAGCGACGTAATAATGGAGTCACCCGCCATCTTCTGGTGAAAGTCGAAAATCACAAATTCTATTTTAGAAATGTGAATTAGCAACAAAAAAAATACATGTGTTCAATAATGCTGTATTTATATTTGGTTAGTTACCAGCTGAAACATGCTCCCAAACTTGTCTAAAACCAGCCAACATAAGTCCAGCAAGATAACCACCGTACGCTGGATTATGAATTACAGCAGGAATGGTAAACCAAAATAGTGTTCATGTTTACATGTCATACTTGATGAGTTTTTATTTTACTTTTACACCTTTTTAGTACGCTGGACTTATGAAGTTACAGCATGGAATGGTAAAAACCACCAAAATGAGTGATTCTAACATGACACTAAGTGTTGCAGTATGTTTAACGTTACTTAAATTGTATTTTGGACATATGAAATTCATACATAATTTATGATGATAGTAGTTATCAGTAATCCTTGTATGCTTTATAGTTTTTATTTTACTTTTAATTTCTCAAATATCAGCGTTTTCGGTCATTTTATCTTCGTGTATGTAATAATCTATATAATAACTAGTTTATATAATAATTAAAAGACATTTGAACACGAAATACTCCTGTTAATCATGTTTACTTTTGTCCTAAGACGATTTTTGAATTGCGCGCTGAGTTTTGTCCCTACGTGGCATCCGTATCAACTTGGTTAATCCAAAATGGCGGCCACCTCCGTTGGAAACGTGAGTTGTTCTTTAACTAAACAAATGTGTCTTTAATTGAACCTAAACGTGGATGTGTTGTGATGTAACTGGTAGATTATACTGCTATTATCGTGTTGTCATGGAATCGTCTATTATTTCGCGGAAAATGGCAAGATATTGTGAAACCGTACATTGGCTAACCTGATAGCCTTTATGATCTGTATTCTCTGCGAAACACGTTACTAATGCAGTTGTATTTTGCAGGATCTTACAGACAATGATATCCCCACTGCTGTGCGTCTACTCAACAGTCTCACAGAACAGGTCTGTAATGTCACAGAACCTGAATATTCTGCTTTAGATGATTTTATACTGTCTTATTTTGAGTACAGCATCACAATTGGTTATAATACACATATGAGAAGAAGTGATTGGCTCTGTCTTATTTTCAGGTTGTTTCTGTAACAAGTCATGTCCGGGACCTGATAAAGAAAGTCAGAGAGAAAGCTTATCAGACGTCTAAGGTAGAAGTATTTTTATGATATGAATTACATATTAAATACCTTAATCTTCAAAAATATTTGATATCTCCTTTCTTTTTCGATCTAGGGTTTGTCTTTTCTGGACGTGAGATATCATCTATTGCTGTTTTACCTTCAAGACATCACACATTTGATGAGTTTAAAGACAGAAGGAGAAAGTCTGAAGGACAACAGCGCCATCCACAGGCTAGTCACCATCAGGACGGTACGACACAAGCCTCATAAAGCATAACACTCAGAAATGTATTAGGTTATTCCCTTTGTTAAAACAAAACAAAGTGTCGTCCAGTTTTGTCAAATTCCTCAGCTGAATCAATTCATTCTCTAAATTAGTGCTGTCAAACAATTAATCACATCCAAAATAAGTTTTTGTTTACATAATGTATGTGTTAGGGGTTGAACGACTTCTGATTTTTTTAAAGTCGACTTTTATGTGATGGAAGTCGACTAGTTGCTGATGATGTCATTAATGAACAAATAAGTCTGGAGCTGTGATAAACATATTACAAACATATTACATACAAACTATTGCGTTCCTGTGTGGCTCAGTGGTAGAGCATTGCGTCAGTTGCGCAAAAGGTTGTGGGTTCGATTCCCAGGGAACACATGTACTAATGAAAATGTATAACCTGAATGCAATTGTAAGTCACTTTGGATAAAAGCGTCTGCTAAATGCATAAATGTAAATGTATTGCACCTATAACAGCTTATTTTTATCAGTTCTTTAGCCTTTAGGTCGTTATATTTCTCACAGATTCCTGCTCGTTCTAAATCAGATACAGATAAGTAGTACAGTAAAGATTACATTCATATGAATGCATGCATTAGTGAGAGCGGTTGTGTGTGTGAATTAATTCTCTCTGGCAGCGTCTCTCTACTAGTAGTGAAGCTGTTAGATTTAGTTAAGAAATATATGCTTGAACTTTTTAGTTTATAAGCTATTTTACCGAGAAATCACAGAACAGTGTTGACAATACATGTTGGCGCTGAATGATTCTGTGCGTGCGATCTGCGTGTGATGTATTGTACGCGCTACTGTCTGTAGCCTATGCGTGTGCGTTACAGTGCAGCAGCGCATTAGATTAGAACGTGATTAACTTACCTGTACAATAAGCTGTTTAAAACGTGCATTCTGACATTCAATTTCCAGCATCCAGTAATATAATCACACATGTCTTGTGTAGCGCATTCAGAGTATGAATTAGTTTGTAATTTTAACTGTTTGGAAATGGAGCGTAAATGTGGATTTATTATCCTATTGCGCCCTCTATAGGACCAGCGACTAGTCGACTTCAAGCTGTCATGGCAGAGCACTCGACTAGAAGTGCGTACTAGACTTATTAGTCATGATAATCTCTGTCAACATGTGATGTAGCTAGTTCAAGCAGCTTCACTACTAGTAGAGAGACGCTGCCAGGTAGAATTAATTCACACACGCAATCGCTCTCACTAATGCATTCATTCATATGAATGTAATCTTTACTGTACTACTTACTGTATCTGATTTAGAACGAGCAGGAATCTGAGAAATATGACGACCTAAAGGCTAAAGAACTGATAAAAATAAGCTGTTATAGGAGCAATAGTCATGTGGGCAGCGCTGTGTCATATTTCATATCTGTGCACAATATGTTTATCACAGCTCCAGACTTATTTGTTCATTAATGACGTCATTAGCGACTAGTCGACTTCGACTTTCATCACATAAAAGTCGACTTTAAAAAATCAGAAGTTGTTCAACCCCTAGTGTGTACTGTGTATATTTATATAAATACAACACGTGCATGTATATATTGAAAAAAAAAGTTGTTTATTTATTAAATATGTGTATATATAAGAATATACATATGTAAATGCATATACATGTAAATATTTTCAATATATATACTATATGTGTGTATTTAATTTATATATACATAATAAATATACACATATATTATGTAAACAAAAACGTATATTTTGGTTGCGATTAATCACGATTAATCGTTTGACAGCACTAATTTAAATAAACAAATACAATACTAGCAATTCTGGCGTTAAATCAAATATATTGATACCATAGTATTTTAGAAATGAATCCTGTCTTTCTGACTTCCATATATAATGTAAATGCTATAAATGTATGGAGCAGGTCACATCAGTTATAAATCAGGATATACTTGTCACAGCAGACTACTTTATTTGCTGGGCCTATGTTTAAGGAGAATTTTCCTCTCTCTGTTTTTGCTGTATAGGTTTTAGAGAAGATGCGTCCCCTAGATCAAAAGCTGAAATATCAGATTGATAAATTAGTGCGGACCGCAGTAACAGGCAGCCTTGGTAAGTCTTTCATTCTTACACGTTTCGTCATTGATTGCACATATGAAGAACACTGAAGTTTACTGACTTGATTGATGGGGTTTCTTTCAGCTGAGAATGACCCTCTACACTTTCGCCCTAACCCTCACAATCTGGTCAGCAAGGTAATGTTTCTTTTCATTAAATTGATTTAATTTGTGCATATTTTTAATAAAAGGTTTGTTTTATTCTATAAGCAGAGCTAGGTAGATTACTTACAAATTGTAACCCGTTACTGATTCCTAATTACATGACAAAAATTGTAGCTAGTATCATAATCCATTACATTACACATTTTAGGTAATATAATCAGACTACTTGTTTTAACCTATTTGATTTAATTAGGATAATCATGAACCATATTCATATAAAAATACTAAGAGTAAGAAAATATATCCCATTTTTTGTTAACAACAATATGAACTGCAGGGAGTTTGTGAGTTTAATAAAAACCTAATAGTTAATTAAATCATACACTTTTTAAATACATCTATTTTAAAATCAACCAAAATAAAACCCATACTGAAAAAAATGAAATATTTTATTTGCATGGCATGTGTCCAAAACCAATGTCAGAGAACCGTGAACATGCAAATGTGATACTTCATTATTAGAATATTTATTAAAAAAAATCAGGTGAAAGAGGATCAGATGACACAAAAGTTGGCGAATTTATTAATTTTAATGTGTTTGAAATACAAATGCCTTCCAAAGTAATACATGGTAAAATAAGCAACTGAGCGATCATTCAAATAGAAATGTACGTGTTCATCAGTAGCTGATTATTGAAAACATATTGCTATTGTGTAAACAATAATCATGTTGTCCATAAAAAGTAACTGTAGTCTTATAACGAGTATTTTAAAATGTAATTTAATCGAATTACAAGTACTTAATTTTTGGATTCGGATTACATACCAGATTAGATGGTATCAGTCTATGTATATTTATATATAATTTACCTAAACATTGCTGCATTTCTTTCACACACATAGCTGAATGAATCTGAGAACTCAGATGAGGACGACGACGGAGGAAAATCAAAGGGGCTAAAAGATCCCTCGTCCAGCAGGAAATACATACCTCCTCGAATCGCACCAATGCATTATGGCAAGTCTTTTGATTTTGTAGCAGTTGACTTTGGTTATCTAACTTTAGGATTTAGATGTAGAGACTTAAAATAGTAGTGATAGTTAATACTCATCCCAAACCCTGCCCTGTCCATACACAGACGGAGACATGACCGAAGCAGACCGGCAGAAGGAGCAGATCGATAAACAGAAGAAAGTGGCCCTCCGCAGCTCTGTGATCCAGGAGCTCCGGCAGCAGTACAGCGACGCTCCCGAGGAGATCAGAGACCGCAGAGACTTCCAGACCGAACGGGAAAGCAGAGAGGAGCTCAACAGGTACATGATATGAACGTTTATGGAAATATTAAATACAGTAGACAAACACTTGATGATCTTTCAGATGTTTGATTCCCCTAATCATTTTGGAAAAATGTTCATAACAGGAAAACCTATGAGGAGACCATGTTGGTGCGTCTCAGTACGACGCGTGACCAGAGACTCGGGAAGAGAGGAATGGTGGGAATGACATCACAGCTGAGTAACATCACACGATTCAGTGACATCAGCGCTCTGACGGGGGGAGAAGCACAGGTGAGCTGGCCCATGGCATCATGGGTAGTTTTACATATCTATTTTAGAAGTTCTAGTGATCATTGTTGTGACTGTTTTTATGTGTATTTCTATAATGGGTAAAAAAAATTTTTTTTTTTTGTTTAAGTTGATATTTTCTGAGTTAATTTTCTCTTTTTATAGGATATTGGTAATCCAAAACCCAAGAAAAAGAAAATTATTAAAAAAGGGAAAAAGAACAGTAAGTATTTTTGTTTATGCGTGTGCTTTACAAAATACAAGTGTCCAGTGTTGTATATTAATTCATATTTTATGTTTTTAGTTTTCAGGAAGCGCAAGTAAACTGCTGATGCGAAGGAGAGATTTTAAGATGCATTTCAACAAAATGATTCTTTTCATGTTTAAATAAATCTTTCCTTTCATGAACCGGTGTTTCATGTGGAGCCTTATGTAAAAAGGTTCATCTCAGTGCTATTCTGATTACCTTGATTTGCATATCCTTTAAGTTTCTAATAAAATAAGGTGACTGCGAGGAATGCTTATTTTTTCAAGTGTATTAAGTGGTGAAACATTTTTGTAAGTGGTGGTATTTAGGATCTTAATATGGTTACACTAATTTCATATTTAATTGGATCTATTCAATCATTGTTCGATCTGGTGAATTATGTTGAAATAAATGAAGACAAACTAAAATGATCACAATCAGGAGTTGAAATATTAATTATTATAGTTTCATCCCATGCATGCATTACAATGGCCGTCACTTGTATGGGGTGTTCTTTTAATGGTTTTTGTCCCACTCAAATCACAAGATTGCTGTACCATATAATTTTTGCATTGATAAGCAATATTCCTTTCAGATGAATCACGGTGGCCTGTGGCAAGTCAGATTAAATTTATTCATGTTAAAACTACATAAGGAGTTTAAGTAAAGCTGAAGGATGACCTAAAAATTAGGAGATAAAAGGAATTTCACAGGATTTGTTCAAAGTGGAATGTTTATAGTAAAGGACAGGGTCTAATAGGTGTACTGTATAACATTACAAAACATACAAATGGGATTTCAAGATGAAGGGACATGCGTGTTGAAAAACATTTGCTAAATTAGTTGTCACAGTACAAAATTGAAATTATTCAGAGGCTACTAGGGTAAGATTGCCCCCCACCTGGAGCAAGTGTCAGTCTTTTTTAAAAAGTTTATGCATATTTTTCTGGCCTGTGCTGATTTTTTCTTCTATATTTTAAGTGATGGTTATCTGTTATCTGGTTCCTGTGGCTCAGTGATAGAGCATTGCGTTAGCAGCGCAAAGGTTGTGGGTTCTATTCCCAGGGAACACACATACTGACAATACAAATGTATAGCCTGAATGCACTGTAAGTCGCTTTGGATAAAAGCGTCTGCTAAATGCGTAAATGTATCATTTATTGCATTAAGTAAAATTAAAGCATGTACATAATTCAGGTTGGAATGAGTAAAATACATTGTACATCAAGTTGGCATAATCATAGTGAGTTTGGAATGAGTGACCAGTTTGCATAGAATTACCTTATGACCAAATAATTTAAAACAAACTTTTTTTTTTGGTTGTTTGTGCTTGAGGATTTTACACATTAATTTAGGTTTTATTCTTATTTTACACTTTACCCACAACCATGGAAACCTAGCATGGAAGTCACAGAATGCCCCGAAAATAAGACCAAACGAACACGCCCAATACTTTTTACACAATGTCTTTTATTTTTTTTCTAATTACAGACTCATGGGTTAAAAATAAAATAAAAAAGGAAAACATCTTTTCTCTTTTCGTCCATACCCACTCCCCCATCTGAAAAAGGAAAACAAACAGAAACGAGAAACCCCTCTCCACACAAACCCCCCTCCCTCCGAACCCCTCCTTAAGTAACCGATACCTGAAGCCCACGCGTTAGTGCTCCATCGTGCCCTAACTGCACTGTGCACTGAGAAAAACAAGGCCCTAGAAGAACCCTCGCCTTCAAGCTCGTTCTAGTCCTGCCTCTCTCACTCACTCGCAATTTAAGCAGCCTTTGCTCTATCATGGCTCTGCCTTCACGATATATAAATTTGTGTGGGTGGATGTGTGTGGTGTCTGTATGTCTGTGTTAACATGGGCCTGGTGCATCTCATATTCATGTTGGTAAAGCTCAGCGCTTGTTATTGTAATAAATGCCTCCCGCAGTGGGCCGGTGGTCGCCCTGTCCCCCGCCCCCCCACATGGAGAGGATGGGGTGAGTGTGCATAGCGGGTGCAGAAAGAGACAGAGACGCCGCCGAGACGGTAGGGGGAGCCGCAGCCACGGGAGGAGGGGCAGTCAGCCTCCACTGGTCCTGAAACCTGAAACGACAAGAAGTGGTCTAATATACACAGAGAGAGAGAGAGGGAGAGAGAAGGGGGGAGGAGGAGAAACAGCACAGGAACAGGGAAGGATGGTCGGAAATGGCATATGGCAGCGTGAGACAAAAAAGAACTTTTAAAACACAAAAGAAAAGATCTCAGAGCTCAGGCCATGCCATCTTACAATAGTCGTATGGTGTGGAAGATGGTTCAAGAACAGTAAAACGTAAAAACAATGCCCAACTCTAGACCACTGTCAGAATAACACAGGTGGAGGAAGTAATCTGAGTGAGGGATGAACGGGAAAAGAAACCAGCGCTGGGGGGAAAGGGATTCCAGAGAGCACAGACAAAATAAGAGAGAATATGATCTCAAATAGCACAACTTAGTGAAAACAACAACATTCTTGCTATTAAATTGTTCACATATTCACGTTACAATCATACAAATAAAAAAAAAAGTTAACATTTTTTTTTCTGTTTGCCAGTGCAAACATAAGAGGTGCTGTTCGCTGAGAGAAAAGTCACAGCCAGACAAAAGGACACATCTGCAGCCTGAGATTACATCATCTTCTCAAATTTAAACAAATGCCACCAAATCTACCCGATGGCCATATTGTACCTTACCAGGGCGATCGCAACACCTCCTCACACGCACACACAATCGCACACTGCGGCCAGTCAGTCTGTCTTTCCTGGAGATGCTCTGTTCTTTTTTTTTGTTTTGTCTTTTTTTTCTTTTTTTTTCTTCCTTTTTTGAGAGGGGTCTTTTTTTTCTTTTCTATATGGTTACGGGATGATAGTAAGGGGGGTTCATATGGGGGTGGGGAGGTATTAGTAAGGGGTGTACCACGATGTTGTTCGCCCTCGGCCCCTGGAAAAGAGAGAGAAAAAGAGGGTGAGTTCTTTTTTGTGGTTTGTTTAAGAAGACGGACACCAATTCAATTTTTTGGGGGTATGAGTGTTTGTATGTGTATGTAATATGCATTTAAAGGGCCTTATGTTTGTGCACTCATGTTTCAGGTATACACATAATTCATAATATGAAATGCATTGTATACCCCTCTTCTAGTGATCAATGCAACCATGTATAAAGAATCCAGTAAAAGTGGTTTAATATAAAGGGAAGCTGAGGAAGATTATCCAACAGCTAAATGTGTGCGTGTGTTATATTCAGGCTTTAGAATTGATCTAGTGTCCAGTGTAGGGGACAGTGAAAGCACGCTCTCCCTCTTTCTCTCTCTCTGAACGGGGCGGCTCCTGTGGTCTCTGTAAAAGAGAGATCCTGGGGACATGAACCCTCCAACACATGCACACAGTTACAGGCGACGACACACAGCTCTCCACATATGGACTGGGCCACACACACTCATATACATCAATAAATGCAGGGGGCATCTATTCAGGCAGCCAGAGACGCTCTTCATTCACACAAACCCCCTCCAGGAACAGCCTGTGCGCTTAATAGCACAGAATCCTCTGTGTTATCGATACTAAAACAGTCAATATCAGGCTGCAGGAATGAACCCTCCATTCTGGAAGTGAACATATTTAATATTGTTAATCATGCGAGGGGGTGAAAATGAACCAAAATGGGCTTTTCTGAACCAAATGTGCCTGAGGTAAAAAACACACCTGCCTTCAAGTTATTTAGAGCTGAGCTTGACATCAGCTACATACTTGATATGGTTTATATTGTCTTACAGTACAATCTCATTGGCTAACTGTAAAAATGTACAACCATATAATGACCTACTTAACATTTCAAATCTGGGTATCAAGTTGGGTGTGGGATAAAATACATATTTAAACTAGTGCTGTCAGACAATTAATTCGCATCCAAAATAAAATTTTGTGTTTACATAATATGCGTGTGTACTGTGTATATTTATTATGTATAGATAAATACACAAACATGCATGTATATATAATGTATACATGTAAATATATGCAGCTTGTGTGTGTATTTATATATACATAATATAAATGTGTGTATTGTGTATATTTATTATATAAAAAAATATATATATTTTGGATGCGATTAATCGTTTGACAGCACTAATTTAAACCAATCAAAAACCATTTACAGGGCATTAACCCAAGCTCCACTCCAACAAAAAAAAGACAACGTGTGGCAGTGCATGTACAAGAGTTTCCCAACAAACTGATGTACAAGATTCTGATTCATTGCTTTCACCCTACCAGATCTTTCCATGTAAAATATTTTATTTACATCCCTTTATCACCGAAACTATTAAATCGAGTGCTAAATCCATTTAGAGGGCCTAACAGGATTTGGGTTGTGTCCCAAAACCAAGTGAGGCGCCTATCTAGAGAAGAGACAATGCAGAAATCATCTTCACATTGTGAAGCAGACTGACTTTCGAACCTCTGGTGAGTGTGAAGGCTCATTCCATGCTCAGAATCTTACACTGCAGGAGGGAAATGGACAGCGATGATGATGGCCGAGCATGTGTGTTTAATGGTTTGTAATTCTTCCTCAGGTTTCCTTTAAACATGACGACACACAGGAGTTTGTACAGAGAGTGCAGACTACAAATAAAAGTGGTGCGGTTCCTTCTCTCCTCACACCCAGAGGCATTAAACAGGGGCATGCATACATACAGAGGCAGACTGTTATACAATTATAGATCAGAACAGAAATGTAACAAGAAAAAATTATTGAGGGGAGGGGGGGGGGGGACTGGCATGTTGTTATAAAACCAATAACCTGTTGTCTTAAAATCAATTTCATTTTCTGATACATTATCTTTAGTTAATTTTTTCCAGCAATGTTTTGCATGACCAGATGGGATAAATAAAAAGAAGCATCAACATTTAGAAAACTTAATTTTAGATCGTCTCCTGTCCCCCCACCCCGAAACACACACACTTTCACAGCAGCACTCTCTGTCAGGATGGAGCCTGTGTGTCAGTCACTGTCAAACGTGCAAGGCTAGCATGGAGCTCACCTGAAGGCCCGTCCTCTGCCTCTGGGGGGTGTGTAGCCACTGTAGTAGCGTGCCCGGGATGAAAAGTTTCCTCCCCGTGAGCGGAAGCGGGCCCGAGGGAAACCGCGGTCTGTGGTGCTAATGCCAGGGCGATTTGTTCTCTTGGCCCCAACCTGTAAGAACAGTTGGGAAATGTATTATTCAAATTTCAAAAGACTCCAAAACTATTTAAATATATTTTGTACAAATCCTAAAATTTAGAATAAAGCCTTGTGCACATCGGGACGATTATCGCACGTGCTCATCGACGCGTCTTTGTGTTCGTACCCATCGCTGGCGATGAGTTGAGTGAACTTGCAAATTCACTCCCTGACATTAGATGGTGCTTCATGAAAAACAGAAATACCCCGGTACACATCGAAACATATTTGATCTACAATTCCTCTCCATAACAACTACTCTTATCGAGATTTTTGTAGTCCCTGTCGCGTTTGTCATAAAGCCCTTTGTCTTCAGACACCAACGAGACAAGCAGCTCTACATTCATCTTATTCGTCTACATACTTCCTCTCCTTGTTGTTAGGTAACAATGTGTGCTCTGCAAGACCATTTTGTGCTTGAGCGCCATCAAGTCGTGTTTTACTGTAACTTCAGCAGCTCCAGGCACGTGAGCAAAAGCACCAATCTCATTGGTCGACCAGTTTTTAAAGCGGAACGTCAAACCAAAAAAACAAGCCCGAGGCGTTACGTTTTTACACCTGGTGTTTTGTGCATCGGTATGCACACTCACATTGACGCCCTTTGTTTGGTCACGAGTAGGGCTGTGCAATTAATCGCATGCAACTATCATGAATCTCATTTGATTATGAACGCGATATTGCCTAGCTTTTCAGTGAACTACAGCTCTGTGTATTAAGTGCCGCTCCATCTGAAAGCAGGTGATGGAGATTTAGAGCCAATCACGGAACCGGCTTTACTGACGAGATGCGCGTGATAATTGCATGCAATTAATTGCACAACCTTAGTCACGAGGCGTTAAACATCGGCGATAATCACGTGCGATATTCGTCCCGTGTGTACAAGCCTTAAATGATTAGAGTTTGCCAATCCTTCATAAAGCATGTCTGCTACATTTCTACACAAGTAATATTTGTTGTTAAAAGAAAATTCAGTTTTATGTTGAATTTAAAAGTAAAAAATGTATTAGCAGTATTAGTTAGCAAGCTTTGAATGCCTCCTCTCACCTTAATCTGCCTTCCTCTGAATAAAGACTCATCCAGTGCCATGGCTGTCCTAACAGACTCCTTGTCTGAAAACTCTATATAGGCAAACCTGAAACATGAAGAGGGCAAATGATCAAATGAGGGCAGCTGATCAATATACAGAAAATATATAATATATGCTTACAATATAATATATATGTGACCATAGTCTTAAGTGTCAATTTTTCGAAATTGAGATGAATACATCATCTGAAAGCTGAATAAATAAGCTTTCCATTGATGTATGGGTTGTTATGATATGGCAATATTTGGCAGAGATACAACTATTTGAAAATCTTGAATCTTGAGGGTGCAAAAAAATCCAAATACTGAGAAAATCGCCTTAAAATTGTCCAAATGAAGTGCTTAGCCATGCATATTACTAAACAAAAATGAAGTTTTGATATATTTACGGTAAGAAATTTACAAAATATCTTCATGGAACATGATCTTTAAATGTCCTAATGATTTTTGGCATAAAAGAAAAATTCGATAATTTTGACCCATACAATGTATTTTAGGCTATTGCTACAAATATACTCCAGCGACTTAAGACTGGTTTTGTATTCCAGGGTCACACACACACATATACATGCATCAAAAAACTGAAATATGCATATTGTAAAAAATGTATTAAGATATGAACAATGTTCAAAGTAGCTGTGATTAAAGCATTACATCAAAAGTTACCCATGCATTGATTCAAATTATGAATGGGAGCAGCTTGAAAACACTGTGCACCAGAATAGCACAAAAGCTAAAGAACAATCTCACAATTCACAGTCGCGAGTCCACATATAAATAGTGTAACAATCATGCTATGTAACAAAAGGCCATACTAATTACTGCAATGCGGCCATTTAAAAAGATAAACAATTATGTTCCAAGCAATTCTGAAGAGAAAAGTTATTTTAAGGTAAAATAGTTTGTGATTAATAGTGTTCTTTGTACAAAATTTCAGAACATTTGAATAATGTTTCAGTGGCTACTGTTCATTTTCTGGGTTGAGGTGATGCATCAATGCCTATTCTAAACCTACAGTGCCTATCTGGAGCAGATGTTGCAAAATAAGATGCCCAACAATACGACGAATGTTGTAAGTGAAGAGAGAATAATCAACAGAAGAATGCATGAATTACCCTTTGGGGTGTCCTGTAAACTTGTCACACAAGATGGTGACTCTGTTTACGGAACCACAGCCATGGAAATGCGCCTCCAACTCCTCTGCCGTCGCACCATAATCCACCTGCAAGAGACAAAATCGAATCAACACCAGTTCTAAAATGTCATTAAATCAAGCATGTTAAGGAAAATATTACATGCGACATATAAATGCAACAAAATACATGAATATAACTGGTAGCCAAGTAGGTATAAAAATTATTGTACATACATTTCCAACATAAATAGATCTCCCATCTGCTTCCATCTTCTCTTCAATGGACATGATGACAGGGCCAGCTGCAAAGAGAAAACACTGTATTCCCATGCAGCTCCAACACTCATGCATTTATGTGATTTAGCACAGAAACCAGTGTCTGCAAGCTTACTGCATCGCTTCACTGCTGAAATCTAGGTTACGTTCTGTTTCTAGTCATATCTCGATTGACCTCAAATGGTCCAGAGCTAGTTATTCTTCTCCCTCTAATGCAGTCCTATCTGTTCTGCAATGCTCTCTTTAGAGCTCAATCTTCCCCAGACTTGCCCGTTCACCCTCCCTCATTCATTCATTCGTTTAGTCTCACTTACCAGGTGGAGGACTGAGATTCATCTGTTTCTCCACCTCGTTCTGTAGCTCCTTCAGTTTCTCTGCCTCCTCCTCCATCTCTCTCACCCGGGCTTTAATTGCCTCCAGCTCCTGAAAAGGCAAAGTAATGCACATATTGACTTCAACCATCAAAAAATACAGAATATTAGACCTTTAACAAAAGTGGAGTGGGATATTTTGCATAATTTCATCCTGAATAAATTGATTTTGTCTTCCCTCACCGACAGCCAGCCACATTGGATCGATATTGCATCAATATCATGTGTTGCTGCTAAACCCATTTTGAAATGCACAGCCGATTTCTTTCCCAGAATGCACACTCATGCATTATTCTCACCAGTGATCGTGGACAGCATGCACATGCACTTTCACACGTGATTGTGCACCGAGCTCTTTCAAACCACCATTTATTACTGTCCAGTCAGCAAGACGCCCTAAGCATGATGCCATCCGTGCACGCATTGTTGTGCGCGAGCGAACACACTTTAGGTGTGTGTTACACACGCACGCACACAAGTTTGAGCAGTGCTGCATTGCAGGGCAGTCGCACTGGATCGCGAGTAAAGTAACCCAGCATGGATGTGATGGCCTCTTTCACGCAGTTAAAACAAGATTTTGCATGATACGAGCTAGCATTCACAACCGAAACCAACAGTGACTAGTTATTTAAATACAACACATCCCCATTGCGTGATGAAATAAAGTAGACATGCATTCACATGCAAATGCATGACCTACTCTAGCTCCAATAATGTTAATGTGCACGGAGAGAAACGCACCAGCCCTAATGTACAATCTCCATCACAAAAT
Source organism: Ptychobarbus kaznakovi (assembly GCA_027422405.1). NCBI lineage: Eukaryota > Metazoa > Chordata > Actinopteri > Cypriniformes > Cyprinidae > Ptychobarbus > Ptychobarbus kaznakovi. The sequence continues at coordinate 11,670,696 of CM049814.1, read as the reverse complement.
CACCAACAAATGATGCAATACATCACGAGCGGCATTTAATCTTTAGCGCACATCGAATAAAATGATCACGGCGATACAGATGTGCATTACATACAGTGCGCTTTGCCCACCGACAACTCTGTAGTTTTCCTTAATGTTACCAATTCGACGCAAAATCTTAAAATAAAACCATCTCACGCCTCTTTTAACATGTCACACACGTCGCATAAAGATCTATTCCATCGCAGAGGGCAACAACAATCACGCGCAGTTACCAACGCGACTTACTTTTGCTCGCTACAAATATTACTGATCATAAAAGAGGCGTGTTTACCGTGAGCCGTCTGCTTCTTTGCGGATGGACCCACAATGCTGAGGCTAATAGCGGCTTGTCCTACCCTCGCCCCTGTCTCTTACATCTCCCGTCTCGCATTTTTTAGATTAAGATTTTTTTCCCCGGCTAGGTCGGCAGATCTGGCGCAGAGGAACCCAGACCGATGTTGCGCCAACATGGCGGCCAGCAGCACGCATGTCACTCACTAATTCTCCTGCACTGCGTGAGCCACAATGGCGGACAAACCGACCTGGCAAAACCGGTTTCGCGTAAACATGAGTATTTGGTTTTCGTATGAAATTAAAATATTTATTTTAAATGTGAGACTGTGGGAAGGAATTAGGATAAAAATCTTATACAGAAAACTAAACTAACGTTAGTTGTTAAAGCGAGGAAAATGCGTCCTTCACTCACCGGATCTTCAATAGCGGCCTCTCCCTCGTCTAATCCCGGTTCTTCATCGCCGACGCCTGGGTCTTCAAGTTCTGAGTGTCCCGGGTCTGAGTCCAGCAGAGATTCCTCTGCCAGTCCGTTACCAAACTCCGCCATCGCCTGATTCCCGGTGGTCCGACGCGCCTCGTGGCTGCACTACAGGCCGCGACTCTCACAGGGGGGAGCGAGAGAGAGGGGTAGAGGAGGGGATAAAAAAACGGCGGAAAACGCCACTCACTAAAGTTAAAATGGGGAATAAAAGCCCGCCTCGCTTCTTCTGGAGCTCAAACGTGTCCTTCAACGGAAAAAAAAACAACAACTATTTATCCAAATATAAATATGTTTCACTTATTTATATCGCACTTACTACTCTATTTACATTAGAAGACAAATTCAGAAAAGCAAATGTGTATTCTTCGCGAGGGCTCGTGTGTTCCAGAACAGAAATGGAAGCTGTAGGCGGGGATTCTGAGTACTGCAGGCGCACCAGCAACGGGTGATTGGACAACTCCCCCATTTAGACACGCCCTCTTAACATATCGAGGACGGGTATTGGTGTTCTTTTGGGTATTTCTCTGCGCTCGCCGCTTAGACTTTACAACAGCGACTGTGATTGGATATAAGCAGCGTCAATCACGGCTCACAGACCGCCTTTAGATTGAAACGGGATATGCTACTATGCAATGTTGCCATGTCCGGACAATATAATCCACGTGGACTTGTATTTGACAAAGTTGTATAGATAATATATATTTAAACTTACTTCCAGAATACAGGCCCATAATTAGGCTTCCCAGTCCTTGGCAAAAAATAGTATGACCAACCACTAATCAGTTCAGTTGTCAAATGTCAGGAATAAGATTACATTATGATTTTTCTTTTTTTCCCTCCTTCCCTCTCAGGATGTTTGTCATGTTCATAAAAAATAAATAATAAATGAAGAAAAATAAAGCACGACCACTAAAATGGCTGTTGTTAAATATCCTCACCTACAGTCCGAGTTGTTTGCTAGCCTTAATACTGGACAATTTCTTATGTGTCTCCCTTTTCCATTCCCTGTGTGCACACACACAATACATTTAATCATTAATTTTGATTATCAGTAGTTGTAGATGACCTGTACGTGAGAGATTTTAATATATATATTTTTAAATAATGTACATATATAAAGTACATTTTCAAAATGCAATGCATTCTTGTTTAATATGATTTATAAAAAAATTTGGAATTTGTTTTTTCAAGTGAGATCTGGCAACAATGCAAAGCTCAACTAAGCAAAACTCCTAAATCTTCAATATAACTTAACCCAAGGCCATTAAAACTATGCACATTCGTCTTACCCACTATGACACGAATGTTGATATCTCTAACAAGTAGGCCTTTACTTTTTCAGTATTTTGCCTACCACATCAAGCAACATTTGAGGCTCAAGCAGTGTTGAGTGACACAAGATACCTTTAAAATATTGTGCTTGTTTCTCAGATAATCCCTGATAAGATGGTCCATAATAGTTATATTACTTAGTGCTGCCAACACACAATTTAAACAAAATATAAATGCATCTACATAAACGAAGGGTCAGTTACATAATGAAGAGAAACCTCATTACATGAACTTCAGTTTATTTGTTTTTTCTGCATAAGAAAAAAAGAGGACCAACACAAAATGAAGGTACAAGTGAGGGGAAAACAAGCTTAATCAATATTCAAATTTTTCATAAGACTGCCACCATCGTTTAATATTTATATCAATGACATCTCGAAGTCTGAGATGCCAATAAAACCGTTATGAATCAATAATAATCAAAAGTGATGAAAGTACTGAAAAATAGTAAGTAGTACAGTTATAACAAGTGATAATCAAGTGTCAATGAAAAAGTGAAAATATAATATAAAAGCATTTCTCCATATTCTACCGATATACTCTGAACAGTGCAACACCGTGTGATCCCACGGCCTGTAGCACTGCTCTGTAGCACAACCCAGTCCATGTTCATTTCATATGAGCTACAACTTGACACTAGTTGAAGAAAAACAACTTGTATTTGCTGGGATATATACCGAAAACAATTTTTTTTTATGAACTTCAAGTGTTCCAAGCCGAGTTGTTTGAAATGCATTTCTCTGTAGCTCATGCTTAAACCCTGGACTAGTTCAAAGTGTCAAGGCATGGGAGCTCTATTTGCGGTTTGCATTACAAACACTTCCAATCAAGATTGCTTTTTGGTTTCTTTAATGAGACAAAGCAAGAAGAATAACAACTTTGGAATATCATTTTCTTAATATAGTTCATTAAAAAATCTTTTTTTAGTTTTGCATTTTGTTAAAGTATTAATAGTATCAATAATATTATACAAAATAAACCAAAAATGAAAATTGTCTTTAGTATTTCATGTCCTTCAAATCACACCTCCCGTTGCCCTGATGAGTAGTTTCCAGGTTCACTAAAGCACCCTGTCTTCTCTCCTTGTGGGTTTTAAGAAAAATACTTGAATCTACTCAGTATGAGCACTCGGTTCGCAACAACACAAAACAGTTAATGAAAGAACAAGAAGAAAAGATGACAACTCTCTCCCATAATTCTAAAACGCTTTTGCTCTTACCATAAATAAATGACTTTCGTGTTTAATTTATATCAACAAGCTGGGGTTACTCCCTAAAAATTGAAACCAAACTCAATGGTTTAATCAGAGGGTGTAAGGTATATAATTTCAATGTTCCACAAATCCATATAAAATTGTGTAAGTACAGACTTGACTTTGGCTTCGTGCACAGCAGCTAGGTCTGATCCATGTTTTTTGTTTGTGTTTAACTATGTGCAATGCAAACCCTTTAAAAATAACATTAAAAACTGATTAATACTTTCTTATAGATTGACATACAGTGAGATTTCACCATATTTTGCGGAACACGAAAACCAAAAAAATTTAATGTTTGAGACTTTAAAAGGGTCAAAGTGCTGTATGATGACCATCTGACATCTTGAACGTTCAACGAGAGCTCTGCTGATGACTACGGGATTGTCATGATGGTTGTTCAAAAATATCTTATTGTTAATAACGTCCTCGTTTTAATGCGTCTGGTTTCAGAACACTCCCAAATTCTCCATATTCGAGAAGACACATATTCTCAGTCTTACTTGTCATTTCATTACCATCTTCCATTAGCATAGTCTAGTTATCTCTTTCAACTGAGCCAGAAAGAAAACTTCTGTTTATAGAATACATTTCTTTGAATTAACAAGACGATTGGAGATAAATCAGCTTCGAAACGACTCTTCTATATAAGCTTTAAAACAGGCTAAAGACCACCCTGGCTCAAGCAAAAGCAGTACCACAAACATAATTGAAAACCCAGAGCACTTTGGTTGAGTTTTTGGGTGCTTCATTACATAGATTCTCCCAATCAAACAAAGTGTTTTGTGTAAATGTGAGTAGAAATATTACCCAACATAATAGGAGTTTAAACCGAGATGAAGCTGTGAAGATGGGCCATAATCACATAAGCATTAGCATGTCCATGATTACCATTTCAGTAGATTATTTATAGTAAAATGATGCTGTGTCAATAAGTCATTAAAAGGAGCCCTGTAAGCAAAGACTCTATCATAATAATAACAATGTCTTGATGATATCCAAGGAGAGAGAGAGCGGAGATGGCCAGTGTCAACTGGGCCTGCTCCAATTTTAGAGTCTCAAAAGAACATTAGCTTAAAAGACCAGCACCCATATTGCGTCTATTGAAAGCCAACAAGTTTAGTGGGTCTGCAGACAATACCAGCTTCAATTCATTGTTTAGCTGGAGCTGCTAGCTGGTGATGGGGTAGAAGACTGGCTGGCAACACCAGTAGACCCTGTACCAGATCCATTGCTGACCAACGATGCTTGCAGACCAAAGTTAGTGGTTCTCAGAGTGGCAAGATGTCGAGCCGAGAAGACATGGTCACGTGCTGCAGCCCTGGATTCGAAATCAACCCCACAGGCCTCGCACTTGCCTCTCAGAGTCTCACGGCCTGTTGTCTGGCCGATGGTATATGATAGAGTTGGATCCATAACTGTCAGTTGTACAGGTTTGGGCAGGATGGGACGGTTGGCTCGGAGAGCATTATATTGTAGGTAGCTACCCGAGGTGATGTCTACCTTCTTAGAAGGGTCATTGGGATCAGGAGACTGTGTGAAGATGTAAAACAAAAATATATAATAATTAGAAATGTTAGTTTCATTTAATTAAAATTAAATAATAATGCTAAGCAATACCAATAAAAAATAAGAAAAGTGAAAAATTACATGAGAATCCCTCTGTTTTAAAGGGGAAAAAAATCTGTAATTTATTAACCTGATGATGCTCTGTAACCATGTGCCATTTGTACCAAGATGAATAAGAAATTATATTCTTACAATCTTTTTGCTTAAAGGGATAGTTCACCCAAAAAGGAAAAATCTGTCATTAATTACACACCCTCATGTTGTTCCAAACCCTTCAGTACATCTTCGGAAGACAAATTAAGATATGTTTGATGAAATCCAAAAGCTTTCTGACCCTCTATAGATAGCAACGCAACTACGAGTTCAAGGCCCAGAAAGGTAGTAAGGAGATCGTTAAAATAGTCCATGTGACATCAGTGGTTCAACCACAATGTTATAAAGCTACAAGCAGGGCTAGGGCTCGGCGATTTGGCAAAAAATGAAAACCTAAAAAAAATTCAGAACGTTTGACCGATTCTCGCTTTTTTACTAGTCAACATGAAAATGTAACTACAACATGATTCAAGTAACTTTTTTATTACTAACCCTCTAGTTAAAGAACATTCTATTCCAAGTGCACCAGACATGAAGTTGTCAACATGATTTTAATGTTAAACAAATCACTTGTTAAATATCTTTGCAGAAGACAACTACATCTTGTACAAACTTTTCTTATACACATTATGGGTTCAGCAATAATATGAGGAACATGCTTAAAATCTCAAAAGTCAAGGTAATTCAAAATGATTTAAAAGCATAAAACATGTAGACTATAAATGTTCTGTAAAAACAACAGCAGCTTTCAGCCTGTCACCATGATGCAAGCATGAAATATCAGACATAGAGTAGTAATTACAGGTTTTATATTCGATTGTGCTGCTTTTCCATTGTTTTGTCTATGTAAACATGGATGTATTAGACTGTAGCACTCGGATCTCTTGCAGCGTCTCATGCATGAAACGGCATTCTAAAAACGTGACGTTCAAATCTTCAGAAAGCTCTCGGATTTAATCACAAATATTAGAGATGCACCGATTAACTGGCCAGTGATCGGAATCGGCCGATTTCTCGCATGACCAGCCCGGATCGGTGACCGGCTGGTCAGTCTCACATCTTGCCGATTCTGAGCCGATCTTTTTATTGCCAACGACGCAGGCAGAGACGTCAAAGCCACGCGCACACTCACAGTATGATATCACAGTCGCGTGCAAGCATGTCGTTTTCGCATGAGAATAATTCAAATTTTAATGGCAATGTAAACGGTGACTGATAATGTATTTATGTCGTGCCAGATGAGGCTTGTACAGCCTGAGTGAGAGAGACAGCACACACAAAGGAACTCTCAGAAATGTATAGATGCATACTGCGGTAGAAAAAATTATAAAAGTGATTAACAAAATATGATTTAGGTAAGCAACATTAGACAGCCATGATGTTTCCCCGAATAACAATATCAGCACGATTGCAATGTGACACTAATTTTATACAATAGTATTTCAATAAACAAGAGGTTAAAATTAAGTGACTTAGATTTTAGACAAAATATTGACTGTTTTTGCTCAATTTCGCTGACGAAAATAGTTGCGATCAAAGCCACAGCAGAACTGTTGTGTGTCTCTGAGCAACACACAGCGGTGTTTCATTACTGAATGAATCCACGTTTTTGAAAGAATCGAGTGAGTCAATTGATTCAGTGGCCCATTCATAAGGACAGCCAATTGACTCGTTTATGAATGAATCAGCCATTTGAATGATTTGGTTGAATGAATTAATAAATGACTCGCTCATTAAAACAGACATTTGCTGCCGCCTACTGCTGGTTTAGTCAAATTTAAAAGTATCATTGCATTTTTTCAACAATTATTTGTATGTTTAACAAATATGTAAAACATTAATCTTATAAAACTATTTATGCATTTGAAATTTTGCAGTATAAATGCATTTATGGCACCTCAGCTTCATCAAACTGTCTGTGTAAATGCATCTAATACCACTTCAGATGCAGCTTCTGTTTCCTCAGCAGTGGAAAGATAGTTTGTTAATACTAACTTAATTTGAATGGTAACAACTCTACAGTTTATTATTATTCTAAAGGAATTAATTGAAACTAAGTAATAATTTGATGTGAAAGATGACATTTAATTAGGGGAAAGAAATGACCATTTATAAACAGTGGGAAATGACATCTGTTTTGTTACATAAAGCAACTCATTTTAAGTGAACTATATCTTCCTCTTTCCAGTAACAGAGCACTTTATTTTGAGAGTTGTTTAAGTGAGAGAAAATCTGCAAATTAGTCCAGATTGGGGGATTGTTTTTTTTTTATAATTTATTTTATGTAAATAATTTGCATAGATTTTTGTTTGTATATGCTGTCAATTATAGTTCTTAGAAAGAAAATTGGAATCGGCAAAAAAAAAATCGGTATCGGCAGGCCAGACTTCCAAAAAATCGGAAATCGGAATCGGCCAAGAAAATTGCAATCGGTGCATCTCTAAAAACTATCTTGATTTGTGTTCCGAAGATGAACAAAGGTCTTACGAGTTTGGGACAACATAAGAGTGAGCAATTAATGTAAAAAAATAAATAAAGAACAAATATTTTTATTCTTATGCCTTTTACACCACTATGTTAAAGGGAATAATATAATTCTAATTAAAGGTGACTCTTTATTAGTGCCCTTTTGTCTTGTCTTATCTCATCTACTGCATCTGGCACATATTTTGTGTTGCTATGATGAGAAAACATCAGAAGACCTCGGAGGCCAGTGACATTGTAGCAAAATACTATACTTTGACATGAAAACAGCTGCTTTGCAATATTAAATAAAATGTCCTTACCATTTTCTCTTGCTGAAGCCTCCAGCGTTTCTCCTTGGCACGTGTATTTTGGAACCAGATTTGCACAACCTTTAGTGGAAGCCCAAGCTCTGTCCCCATCGCCTCACACTCCAGTGCGTTAGGATGAGCACATGTCTCATAGCACGACTGCAGGATGGACAGCTGAAGAGAGTTTAGGTGAGTTCGAGGTCGTCTTGGGGTGGAGTTATGCTGCATGTAAGTCGTTTCTTTTTGGCTTTGACCAGAGGATGCTGTAACCGTCACAGGAGATGGTGTGGTAGGGGTGGTGGTGGTAGTAGGTCGCTGTGAGCTCAGGCCTAACTGTTCTCTTGAAAGGGTGTTGATCTTGAATGGTCCTTTCTGAGACCAATATTTGAGCCCATTGTGTTTCTGAGATGCCAAGGCAGAAGACTTGTTAATTGGCGTAGTGGACAATTTTGGCACCATATGGCTGGTAGTCCCAGACTCGACCCCTTCTTGATAATCATCGTCCTCTTCATCGGTATGGTCCGACTCAGCTTGTACCTCTTCAACCTTCCTTTTCGGAGCAGATCGAGATGTAGGAATCCCACTAACAAGCAGAGGGACTGCAACCGGTGTGGCCACTGTCTTAGGAGCTATTTTAACCATTGTGATGGAAGTTGCTTCTGCTTTGGTCTTGTTAACTAATGAAGGACCAGTGGACACAACAGTGAAAGAAGGTGTCTGATTTGGTCTACTTGGACCTTGAGTGGGAGTTTTCAGGGGCTCCTTTGCCTCCTTCACCTTATCGGTCTTTGGAGGAACATTTCCAGTTTGAGGTTTTGCAGAGGCCCAGCCGGTAGAGGGACTTAGGTTAGTTTTAGGTGGGGTTGACAATATGGACTTTGAGAGTGGCCAGGTGAACTTAATTAGTGGTTTCCCAACAGCTGCCAAAGTGCCATCACTGATAAAACGGACCTCTCCCTTTCGCTCCCTAGCCCTCATATTCTGGAACCAGATCTGAACCACTTTCTTTGGAAGGTTCACCCACTCAGATATTTGCTCAAATTCATGCTTTCCAGGGTTTGGATCTTTGAAATAACATCCATAGAGAATATCAAGCTGGTCAGCATGGATGATGGTCCTGGACCGTCTCATGTCCCTGAAACGTCTGACTTTTGGCCTCTTTTGGTCTCGCTCTTTTTCTCGTTCCTTGTCTTTTTCCCTTTCCATGAGTGATGTGCTAACTTTTTCTGCAGCCCTCATGTACACAGTGCTAGTCTTAGCCAAATTATTGCAATTAGTTAGAGTACTGGTATTGGAAGATGGGATAGCAATGGCAGAATCTGGCTTCATCTGAACAACAATAAGACTTCCATCTGTAGGAACCCCAACAGTGGCTGGTCTCAATCCCAGACCATCAAGCAAATTACTTTTCTGTATGGAGGGCTTGTTAGCTGCGGAGACAGATGATGATGTTGATGATAATGTAAAGCTGTGGTTTTTCCCCATGCTAAGATCCAAAGCAGACTCACAATCATTACCATTATATAAAAAGGAGTGTGTAAGAGAGGTGGCTGCGGGTGCATTAAGGGGGTCTGAAAATGCTGCTGGACTTCGAGTAACTACTTGAGTGTTTGAAAAGGCCATTCTACCCCTACCACCTTCAGAAACACCAACCCCAATAACCGATGAAGGAAGCGAGAGTACATATGGACTGTATAACTGGGTGGAAAGGGGGGTCAAAGACAGGGAAAATGGCAGTGACTGCAAGATGCCAGCTGGAATGACCTGATGATCAACTCCAACTGAAAGAGGAGTAGGAGGGTCTGCTTGTGCCTCCAGCTGAAGATCAAGATCTACATCTTGCTTCTCCCGCTTGATCTCCACCTCTTCCTTATCAATCTCACGCTTTCTCTTTTTCCTCTTCATACTTTGTTCATCATCATATTCATCCTCTGCATCTGAGAGGAAGACTGTCGTAGAGCGAAGTACCTTTCCACCACCACCTGACCTTTCTGCTGTTGACTCTACCTGTGAAGACTGTTTGACTGGGCTACTTGACTCTTCCCTCATAGAGCTGCTTTGACTTTCTTCATCAGTAACGATAACAGACGTGTAGAACTCTTCATTTTCAGAGTCAGATGTCAACAACAGTTCTCTTGGGCTTCCCTTACCAATCTTGTGTCTTTCTGCACTACTGGATAAGTCAATGGCATGACTACCTGTCGCTGATGGACTATGTCCATCTTCACTCTCATCTATCATTAAATTACCTTCTTCTTCCTCCATACTTCTGTCTCTTTCATCATGTAAGCAGTCTATTCTCTCCCTATCTTTGGATTGCCGGACATCCAAGAACCACTTGCGTACCTCTTCTCCACTTAGCCCTACCTCCCTGCCGAGGGCTTCGCAGTCCTCCCGCTGAGGACTAGATATTTCAGCATCATCTCGTGACTCTAAAAAGGCCCATAGAACCTGAGACTGGAACTCAGTGAGAACAGGCCGTCCTGAAGATAAGAGCAGTTGATCTTTTGCACTCCTATAGCCTGAAGATCTTAAGGCAAAATTAGTTTTACGAAAGGTACAGTTAGCAGCAGCAGAGCTGTTAATGGTATGTGTGTGGCTGAGACCTTGGTTTGGATCCAAAGCACATGACAACAGACTATCACCCTGAAGGACCAGGGCTGCTGTGGATTTAGTTACTTTGGAGTTTGCATCTTCCTCCTCCCACACCTTTTCACCCGTCCCCTCGACTTCCATTTCACTTTCTTTTCCATCAAATGTTGTGTTGTTGTCCACCATTTTCTCACTTTGTTTCTGTGTATTCTCAGCCTTATTACACATCTCTTTTTTTACACCATCAATTTTCCAGTCCTCTTCTGATTTTAGTGACATTTGCTGATCGCAAGTCTCAAATTTTATTTCATTGCATACTCTCATGTCTGCACCTTTGTCCAGCATCTTGTTGGTCTCCTCTAAACTCATTTGAGTGGTAGTTGGGGAGCCAAATGCAGCCCACTGACTTTGTAAGCCACTGAGTCTTTGGGCCAAGAGAGCCTGTTGTGCAGCACTGAGACCAAGGACTGGCATTGCCTGCTGCAAAAGATGGTTTGGAGACTCTGGATTCTGGCCCTGGATATGGGTTTGGAGTCCATTCAACACCAGTGGCATGAGCATCTGAGGCTGGGGTATAAGCTGCGGGGTAGCTGCTCCTGGTGTTGTTGCAGACGTCCCGGTTGTGTAGAGAGAAGGAAGAATGGAGTGTGGGAGAGAATTTGGGCTGGAAGTCAGGAGAGTGAGAATAGCAGACATGGCTTGTGCAGAGGCCACCGGAGAAGAAAGTAATGAGGGAGCTAGCTGAGGCTGCACCTGCTCTCCATCTTTGGTCGTTACTGCTGATGCAGTCAGGTTTGCTTGGGTGACACAATTGCTGGTGGAAGTGTTAACCAACTGTGTGGTGCTTCCAACAGTGGTCGTAGCCAAGTTTGTAAACATGGATCCAGTTCCTGTATTTGCAGTGGAACTAGGATTAGCATTCCCAGCACTCCTGCTGCGACTCTGGTGCAACACAGATTTTAAATGACTTTCCAGGGTGATGGCATGATTGTAGGAGACACGACAGACGGCACACTGGTATGGTTTGTTGGAGATGTAAGGTCGAGCCAGGAAAGGGGTAGATTCACTGTCTTTCAATGTCCCGGTTCTCATCCTCTGAATATGGGTGGTTGAATTATAATGAACACTCAAAGCCGTTCTAGTGGGAAATGACTCCAAACACGCATTACACTTGAATGGACGGTTGTCACCTTCAGAGGCTACACTGTTTTTACAGACAGATCTGCCATTGCTCACAGAAGCCTCTGATGTTTTTATAGTTTGCTCCGCATTGTCCTGATCTGACTCCAGCACCCCCGCATCACTTTCCTCATTTCTCCCTCCCTCCATCTCTTCATCCAGCTCTTTTTCCTGAGAAGAACTCCCCTCGTCACCTGCATCTGTAGATTCGCTCTCATTTTGGGAAGCCATTGAGGGGGATTTGGTGTTCTCTAAATGTTTCAGCTGAGATGTGTCATCTGATGAATTAAATAATTCAATATTAGTAAGCCTTAAAAAAAAAAAAGTCCAAACTAAGTTTTGTAACACTACATTTGGCTAATATTATGCAGAATATGTAAGACAGGTCTTGGACAATTTCACAAATTTTCCACTTATTGTTTTTACAAAAAAAAGTGTTTATCAAAAATACTTGATACATTAAGTAACGTTAAACCAAAGCTAAAGTTTACAATAAATATATCATAAAAGTAGGCTTGAGTATTGTTTGAAATTTTTATATCCGATTCTTTTCGATTCCTAGTTTTGATTCCAATAGGATAAAAAAAATCCAATATAAAAATGAAGTCAAACATTTATTTTGTGTCTTTTTACAAAGCATTACGTTGCAGCTGAATAACATGAGCAAAAATCTGCAACCTACAGAACATGTCTTTTACAAAAATACCACTGCAAAAACAACTAGACATACATTTCAAATATTAAAGTGTTAAAGACAAGTAAACAATCATTAATAAAATAGGAACAAACCAATAAATTAGCAATAGCATAAATAAATAAATAAAAATGAACCAAATTTCTGGTAAATTTCCAGGAAAAAACTTCCAGAAACTGTAATTAAAAGTATAAAAACATTGCATAAATGTATTTTCATAAATACAAATTATTAATTAATAATAGTTATTCAAGATATTCAGTCAAGATCAGAGAATTATTTTCTTTTGTTATTTGATTAACATTAATGACAGGCAGTGTGTTTATTAGGCTGCTATCACTTTAACACCGAACGCACGCAGTTCACTTAAGACAAAAATGTCTGCATTTATGATGATATACTGAAGTAGTTTTTTGCACACTGGTTGAATGAATATGAAAGTCAGTCAGTTCTGGCCCGGAGTAACCTTTTCTGCAGTGTAAATGCACGGAACCGTTCGAGAATGGACACAAAATGGGAATCCGCACCGAGACCGCTGTTCTCTGTGCTCGCGCTTCAGACTTGTGCGCTGTACGCAAACAGCACGGAAGTTCTTTCCGTTCCTGCACTTAAATGGTTTTAAATAAACATTAAAATGCAAACGCAGGAATCGTTAATCCGAATCTAAATGCACGCGTTTTATCGAATACATGGTTTTTGGAAATTTGGAACCGGTTCTAAAATGTAACTGTTTTCGATACCCAACCCTACATAAAAGAAAGATTTTGCTGTTTTTGCAACATCATTTAGTAGGTACATAAACTAATATAAACTATACACTATGCTTAAAACACAACACTAAGTATGTAACGGGGTCCCTGGTCTATTCCTGACTCTAGAAAGTGTGTGAAACCCCTGATATCCAACGTGAAAACAAATGCTGCACATCAGGTTTTCAAGATTTAAAAGCAGAACATTTTAATAAATATTTTTTCTTTTTCAATCATCACATCCCGGAGTCAGCACAAAAACTCAATACTTGTGGGGGCCCACACTTAGTGGGCTACAACCTACAGGTGCTTCATTGCCATGGAGACTACTAAAGCGAGGTGGTCACCAACATCAATTGTGTGCCCAGTGGTGCATAACCTAAACCAGGTATCAATAACACTGGAACCCTGGATCTCAGCGCTGGGATAGTGTTGAACCACTGTAGTGTGGCACAAACACAAACACTTGAGAATAATGTTATAGATGATCAAAAGTCACCTGCATCATTTTGGGCTTTGAATTCTTCTTCAGCAATAGAACGGTGCTTAGGAGCAGCCTTAAGAAAAGAGAAACCACTTTACTTTAAAACAAAACACGTCTATAAGCTTGTCATTACATACATATATATATCACACACACACACACACACACACACACACACACACACACACACACACACACACACACACACACACACACACACACACACACACACACACACACACACACACACACACACACACACATAATATTACACTTTTTTATTTTTTAAATGTGCTCTTTGTAAATGTACTCACAATATTCAGTAACTTATCAAGACAAGCAGGGAGGACACTGTGTTTGTCCGTAAGGTGATGAGAGAGATTCTCACGGTATGGTTGACTTTCCTGACATAGAGGGCATATCCACATTGAACCCCTGTTATTGGCACCTCCCAGAGTTTCTCCTGGCTCCTCCTGAAACCAAAGTCACATTATTATATGTAATAGTATTTAATCATATCTAAATAAGCAAATATTTCTTTACTCGTTCATTTTCAGAATTCTTTTTTTTAGAAATGTTTGATTATATTTTACAGTATTTTTGTTTAAAGTACCCTCAAGCTGCATACTGTGTATTTGAATTGGTCCTTTTTTTAACACGTCAGTGATCTGAAAGAAACCTGATATTAACAGATACATGAAACAAATGCAGCACTTTATAAAGCTGAAGTCTTAAAGTTCACCTAAAAAATAAATTCGGTCATCATTTACTAACTCATGTCATTCCTGATCTGTATGACTATCTTTGCAGAATACAAAATATGTTTTGTAGAACATCAGTGTCCAAACAACATTGGACCCCCCTGAGAAAATGTTTTAATCTTTCTCTTTAAATATTTTTTTATGTTTGGAATGACACGAAGGTGAGTAAATGGCACAATAAATAATTTTGGGGTGAATCAGCCCCATTCTTAACAAACATAAAAAAGGGATTACAGTAAATAAAAACTGGCCATACTTTATAGACAGCCTCTAATGCAATATCATTATTTCTGATAGTGCACGTCTAATATACAATCAGCACTTAATAGTTGTTCAGTTCAAATAAACTAAATCATCAAAACGTACAAAAATGCAACAGTTGTCTCATTAATAGATTAATTGGCTTTGATGTAAGCTGACATTTACAAATCAAAAATACTATGCATGATAATGTCAGTATGACATATCACCATATATCAAACCACTCCTTTCATCTATTTAGAGTGCCTTTACCATAAGGTCTAACATTTTGACTTATTTATATAGGCTATACAATCTGTGCTATGCTCTAATAACAAGACATCAAATTGAATTCACAGATGCATTTATGTTTTTTTTGCTAGACACAACATACATCTGTACAACCAGTACCTTGCAGCTTGTAAGTAATTCATGCATTTGAATGTACATCACTTCATATGAGGCATCCCATGTTAATCATATCTGATAACAGCCGGAAATATGCATGCATTTATCACTTCTGCAATAACTAGGCTATTTAACGTCAGAGGAGGCCTAAATGTTGACCTTGACTGGTCTTAAAATATGCTGATGTTAGTGAAATCATACTCTTGGTCTGTCAAAATGTTGCCCATTGAGAACAAGGTGACATGGGCTGTAAATAACATAATGGGTGCAAATCCCCTGGGATGTTAATGGCAGTAATGTCTCTTTAAAACAATAACCCAAATAAATAAATAACACACACGTCCAGAACAGAGACATAAACATCTTAATTGACATCTAAGCGACTTTTATTTAGCGTATGCATGCAAAATCATTTAAATTATACAGTTTCTGGCTTCGTTTTTACATGCCACTGTCAAGGAACGAACAGACATCAAATGCCAACAGTGCTACAATGCCACGCCAATTAGCTTCCCTGCTAGACTGAAAACATGCTCGGAATCTTCAACACAAGTAACGTTACTATTAACTTCTAAAAGTCAAAGACAGACGAACCCACACGCCGCGGGACACTGCCGTTCGACAGCGAGCTCATATAGCCGCCATAACTCTTGATGATTTCGTTAATTAACCCACAGCCTAATTAGCAAGACCCGTGTGCTGTTGAATCAATTGGAAACGGAGAGCTATATTAGCCTGCCTCGCTACACACACACACACACACTCACTCCAGTGTAATCATGACAAACACCCCATTAAAGTGCATCGCACTGCAATCTGCTGACCTAATTACCCCCTTTTCCAACTTTAACGTTAATCGCTGCAAAGCGACTGATTTTAGCGATTTCTTACTTGAAGGGTGATGTTAAAACAAAAGCCGTTTTCTCATAAACATTCGCGGCACTTCACATGGCTAACGCAGCTAACAACACACTCAACAAATTGGTCAACTAATTATGCATCGCGTATCAAGCCACAGCTCGCCCACAAACTTCTCAAAGACGCAGAATTAGGGCAGCGAGAATAAATTAAACGCTAAAACAATCGCAACGCTCGAGATGCTGCAGTACAAATCTGCTTTAACGCACTAATTGAATTGTGTAAATAGGCTTTCGGCTCTCGGATGTAAAACCTCGGGCTTGATTAGTTCCTCGCCCCCCTGATTGTGGCCTGTTGGTCGGGCATTGAGACAGTCCCCGCCCGCCGTCCGCTCCACAACGGAAATTGCGGCCTACTTCGACTAAGCTATTTAATTAATGAATTTGGGTTGCTTCGTACAGATGTGTTAAAAACAACCCGTTTGCCGTCCCCCTTCAGCGTTTCTTACCCAATACCTTGCAGTTGGCGGTCTAAGTTCGCCGTTTAGTATATAATGTTGTTGTTACTGAGCATTATGTGTTTTTAATAATTGCAGAACGCAGTAATTAACGATGGATGAAGCGCATTGCTGCTCGAAATGAGCGACGTGCAACACAACGAGCAGCGAAAGGGGGTGGCGGGGCCAAAATGAGAGACCGAGGCAGAAAAGTTGGGATTTTAACACTCGAATTGTAACTAAATATTCGCAGTGAAACGGCATGCATCTAATTATTAGTCGTGCTCGGGACGCGATGAGATCCGCATCGCCCCCTCGATCGCAACTTCTTGATCAATTCGGCATCAACATCGTTTAATTAACACTAAAGCAATTAGCTAAGGCTTTTACCTGCATGGTTGGGACTCCAGCACACGCTTCCTCTCGCTCTTTAAAACTGAAAAGTTTTCTCTCTCTCTCTCTCTCTCCCTCTCCTCACTCACTCCGTCAGTCCTCCCTCTCTCGATCACTCTCGCATTGCTCTCCTCTAGTAAACACACGACAGCTCCCCCAAAAGCTTACTGCTCACTCTCTCCAAGAATGTTCCTCTTCCCTCTAACGGTTTATTAAATGATTCAACACACCTAAAAGCATGTTCGGAACAATGTTTTTACACTGACATTAATTCAGTTATTTGTAACTCTATTTTAGATGTTCGTCTTTAAGGCTGAAGAAAACCACACGCCAAAACAAATGTAGGTGATTTGTAACACACATACACACACATATTATATACATATATTTAGGCCTGTTTTGTTATTATTAATGCTGTGTTAATTATTACATGCTATCTAATAACCAAATAAAATAGTTCTAAGCGAATAAATGTCATCTAATCATTAAAATACTGATCGAACTGATTGCACACAGAATTGTTTATTTAAAAAAACAAAATACTAAAATACATTTTTACATTTATTAATTTAGCAGACGCTTTTACCCAAAACAACTAACAAATGAATTGAAATTAACTAGGTTTTTGACTTGATAAATAAAAACAAAATCATAATAAAATCGATTTAGTGCTGTTCCACTTTCTTTTCAGCTTGTTTTTATTTAGAATAACTGGATATTTGAGAAGTCTCGTGGTCCTAACATGAATATAGTATATATTTGATTATGATATATTATGTATACAATATTTACACTTATAATATTTTAGGCAATTTGGCAATGCTGTTGAACATGTTAGTTTTTATTTTATTTTGCTGTTTATATCGCTATTTAATACAAAACCAAACTGGATAAAGTAGCAATATGTGTTATGCAATAACATATATGTAAAATGTCTAATCTTGATAGAAATTAAATATTTGTTCAGTAAGTAATACTTTATAATCATTCTATTGCGTGGCTTATGCACATAGACTGTGGTTATGCAGTGCGCTTGATGACGCGCAGATATTAGGCTGTCCGTAAATATGCCTGAACGGAAAATCTGCACAGGACCCCGATTCCGCGTTTGTCCTCATTACACTGCTGATTGATCAGTAAGTTTACTTGTTTGATAGTTTGTATTCATTGACTATCTCAACCGGACTTTTACCGCTGTACCGTTGTAGTTACAGTAGAATTACCACTGGTCTGAGCTAACAATTAATGAACCTTTACCAGGTTCCGGGCAATATTTGCTGTTGCCTGTGTCCTGAAACATAACGAGCTGCCTAAGTTACCTAGACAGCATTTTTAGTCAGTCCCGAAAACGGAAAACTACTGTCTTACTAGGCAGCTCTCTTGGTTTTGAAACACAGCTGACCTGATTTGATTTGGCACTGCAACACTACAGATTGTCCATTACTGCAGTCTTAAATTGATATAATAAATGTGCTTATATTCAACTCGTTTTGATTTGTATGTCTCATAGAACAAAATGACTGTAGAGGTTGAGAGAAAATTCGTTTGTGATGCAGAAATTATGGGGAAACTACAAGATATTGGAGGTGTGTTCAGATCATTTACAGCTTGCACACACACACACACACACACACACACACTTTATACTTGTATTCATTATTATACAGAATCCTGAAGTAACAAGCAACAGTATTAAATACCCTTTCATTTTATGTCTTTTTCTTATATTTTCAATTTAGTGCTGTCAAATGATTAATCGCGATTAATTGCATCCCAAATAAGTGTTTTTTTACATAATATGTTTGTTAAGCTGTATATGTATATGTATATATAAAACATTATTTTATTATTAGTATTGTTTTTTGAAAATATTTTCATGTATATATTTATATATATTATATATATATATAATACATAACATATTTATACATTTATACATGCATGTGTGTATTTATATATAAATTATAAATATACAGTGTAATATTATACACAGTACACACACATATATTATATAAACAAAACTTTTATTTGGGATGCGATTAATCGTTTGACTGCACTCATTTTCATATCTCTGTACAGCTAAAAGCATTGGTCAGAGGCAGTTCCGAGACCAGTACTTCGACTCACCAGATTTCATCCTCACGCTAAAAGATTTCTGGCTGAGATGCCGAGAGGGATTGTGGGAGTTGAAATGCCCTGCAGTTTCAGGAACTACTCCTGACAATGACACCGAGACCCTTTGTACACGATACAGAGAGATAACCACTCTCCCTCTGATTCAATCAGAAGTCGGCAGGATAATCAGGGAACACACAGCTGAAGGGAGTGAATCAAATTCCTCTCAAAGGGAACAAATTGACAACGTCGCAGAAAATGAGGACATCGAGATCTGTTCAGCAGATGACACAAAGTGGCTGAATGACCTCAATCTGGTCTGTTTTGCCGAGTTCAAGACCGAGCGCTGCTCTTACACGCTAGAGAGGGAGGCCGGTGCAGTGCGGGTGGATCTGGACCAGGCTGATTTCGGATATTGTGTGGGAGAGATTGAGGTTCTGGTGCCTGAAGGAGGTGACATGAATGCAGCTCTGCAGAGGATTACAGGCATTGCTGTAGAACTGGGTGAGCTTATGTTTGTGGACACACATATCATATATAGACCAGTGCTACTTTAGTACGATTGAGATTCTATTGCAGTTTTAATTATTAGCTAATAATATTACTAATAAATACTAATAGTAACTAAAAGTTTTTTTCCAGCTAATGTTGATTTTATTTCAAGTAACACAAATATTATTTTATGGTTTTAGTTTCGGTTTAATGTATATATTTCTAATAGCCATGGCTAAGAAGGTTGATATTTGTTGCCTATAACCATAAATGTGACCCTGGACCACAAAACCAGTCATGGGTACATTTGTAGGCTCAAAATTATTGATTAAAAATCATTAGGATATTAAGTAAAAATCATGTTCCATGAAGATATTTTGTAAATTTCATACCTTAAATGTATCAAAACCAAATGTTGATTAGTAATATGCATTGCTAAGAACTTAATTTGGACAACTTTAAAAGAGATTTTCTCAATATTTTTATTTTATTTTTGCTACCTCTGAATCCAGATTTTCAAATAGTTGTATCTCGGCCAAATATTGTCCTATCATAACAAACCATACATCAATGTATGCTTATTGAAATGATGTATAAATCATGACCTTATGACTGGTTTTGTGGTCCAGGGTCACAAGTGTCTAAAACACTTTGACATATATTGTTTATTAATAACCCTTTAGAATGACATATAAATAAACCTCTTTTCATTTAATAATATATACTGTATTTTTCTTGTCTGTCTCCTCAGGTTTAAGCTGTGAGAAGAAAGTAAAGGGGAAAATGGATGTTTACCTTCAAAGATATCGACCTGAACACTATGCAAAGCTTCTTAGTGCTCATATTTTATGAGGAATCACTAGTGGAAGATATCATTTGTAGTTTTTAAATTCTGTTTCATTTATGATTCATCCTTAATGCTCATATTTTAATGAGAAAATACGCACTGGGAACATAATTTATAGTGTATTATTGTGATTAACAAATATATTACTTGTGTTTACGTGAGGTAAAGATTAATACTGAAAAATACAGTAACCAATTAAAAAATATATAGCATATATGTAGTTATATATCATGGCAGTTTGGGTCAGTTAAACATGAATACCTTACAATTATCTGACAACAGTTTAATTTTTTCTGTTAAATAAATTTGAGTTGTTGAGTTATAAGATTGCTCTCTTTCTAACAAAGTTACGTGTATCGAGGACAAAAGGTAACAACAAGCTATTATTAAGTGTGCAATAATTTTGTTGAGTTGCATGTAAGTTTGATGTGTTAGATTGTTTGATCAATAGAATCATATCTTATGAAATATAAATATTGCAGATACTTTTATTTTGACAGTTGCAAAATTGCGCAATTTTCTGCTTTGACCGAAATAGATTATTAAGGTATCATTGTAAAAGTCAACGTTTGCTCAGCAGAGGGCGCTGTTCTCTTTGGTTTGAGCTGTTCGCTCAGAATGCCAGCAGATGGCGCAATGTTCCTGGAAAACCACTGACAAGTTCATTCTAATCTGTTTTCACACCAGGGCCTGAGGGCCCGTGTTCATGAAAAATCTTAGTGCTAAGAGTTGCTCCTAGTAACAAAATTCTCAGAAATGTGGGCGTTTCCTCTTAAAAAAAAACGATCCTAGTAAAGAAAAAGTAATTCAGAAAGCATCTTAACCCTTAGAAGAGGTCTTAAGTTCCTAAATTGTTAGGAGTACGAATGAGGACTTTTAAGAGGCTTAAGAGTTTCTTTAGCAGTGGAGAAAATGGATGAAACATTAAGAGGGAGAAGAAATGTGTTGCACACAATGCATTACAGCGAGTTAACAAGACGCTACACATTAGATCGTGCAGGGATCATGTTTGTGACCGATCTTATTAGAGACACGCTAACATCTAGAAATGCCATAGCGCCAGAAATGGACGTAAATATTTGGCAACTGGAAAAATGCAACTATGCAGCAGTGATGATTTGGGTCTGTCACAACCTTCTATAAGCAAAGTGATCACACAAACCTGTATAGCACTTTCAGAACTGTATTATGTCGCTGTTCATTTCCTAATTTTTTTTAAGTATGACAGCATGGTAAATGAAAAATAAAGAATAGATATACATATATAATGTCTGTGTGTGAGAGAGAGTACGGTAAAACAGGAAAAATTACGCATGTAATTTCAAAGTGAAGTATTATTATAGACTCTAAAAGTGCTATTTTATTTCCTTCTTGGACAACCAACCAATCAGTCTTCAAAAGACTGCGTCATAACTAGCAACGGGGTCAGCCCCGCCTCCTCACTAAGATAAAAGTTTTTGTCTTTTCCTCACTCAGAGTTGCTCTCAGATTGGTCCTGAATCACTTTTAAGCTAAGACTCCTACGTAGAATTTTTTAAATCAGGGGCTATCTGAAAGTATTCTTAGAATCTTTAAGAATATGGGCCCAGGTGGTTGGGTAATTATACTGAACAGAATTAGAAAGTATTAAAATGACCCTAATGATTTATGACATCAATTATCTATATATATTACACTGATTCATAAATAGCAGAAATAGATGTCCAATGATCACACGACACAACTGTAAATATGTTTTGCTATTTCAATGCTTTTCTCTTATTGACACCATGAACTATTTTTTAGGATTCATAAATATTTAATTATGTAACCACAATACATTCGGTGTCAAATTGTTGTCATATGAGTGTGTACACTATTTTCAAAATAAATGTTTAATTCAGAACAGATTCTAATATACTGTAGGATAACGTGTCAGAATATATATATATATATTTTTTTAAGAAGTCTCTTCTGCTCAAAAAGCCTGCATATACTGTATTTGATCCAAAGTACAGCAATACAGTAACATTTTGAAATATTTCTACTATTTAAAATAACACTTTTCTATTTGAATATATTTTAAAATGTAATTTATTCCTGTGACCTCAAAGCTGAATTTTTAGCATCATTACTCCAGTCACATGATCTTTCAGAAATCATTCTAATATTTTGATTTACTGCTCAAAACAAATAGTTATCATTATTATTATGTTGAAAAAAGCTGTGTATATTTTTTTCAGGTTTCTTTGATGAATAGGAAGTTCAGGAGGACAGCGTTTAATTGAAATATAAATATTTTGTAACATTATAAATGTCTTGATTATTACTTGTTATCAGTTTAAAGCATCCTTACTAAATAAAGCTTAATAAAGTATAAATTTCTACCCCCCCCCAAAAAAAAAAACAACATATATAGTGTATATATACAATGACTCCACGCTTTTGATTGATATAGTGCATAATGTTACAAAATCTTTGATTTCAGATAAATCCAGATCTTTGTATTTTTTAATTCCTCTAATTATCCTGAAAAAATGTACTCGACTGTTTTAAATATTGATAATAATAATAATAAATGTTTCTTAATCAGCATATTAGAATGATTTCTGAAGGATCATGTGACACTGAAGACGGGCAATGATGCTGAAAATTCAGCTTTGAGGTCACAGGAATTAATTACATTTTAAAATACATTAAAATAGAAAGCAGTTATTTTAAATATTAAAAATATATCACAACATTACTGCTTTTGCTGTATTTTGGATCGGATTAACATCCATGTTGATCCTGTAACAACATTCCAATCAACCAATCACAATTCAGGGATACGTTTACAAGAAATGTCAATTTGAGCCATACAGCTAGAGTTAGGTGCTTCTATACCTTTGATATTCAACTATAATTTCCCTCTGATTTTAGGGAAAAATTATGGGTAGGGTTAGGTTTAAGGGTAGGGATTGGGTTGGTCTATATATTTTTGAACAATGTTGAAGCAGGAACATGTCTTACTTGGCAAATAAATGCAGGCTGACATGTTCCTGGATCAATATCTTTTGTTGATCCTGGATCAACATTACTGTCCAAAAATATAGACTTAACCCTATCCCTACCTCTACCTATAATTTATTCCTAAAATCAGGGGGAAGTGATAGCTGATTAACAAGGGTGTAGAAGCACATAACCCTGATCATAAGTCTAAAACATATTTCCTGAAAAGTTATCCCTTAAATCTGATTGGTTGATTGGAATGATGTTCCAGGATCAAAAAGGATTATGATTCAGAAACATGTTCCTAATTGGTGAAATCCCGCTATGAAGAGTTTATTTGCAAGAACAGATAACTCAATTTAAGATTTTTAAAAATCATGTTTTTATTATGTTATATTGTATTTACATTTATGTTGTTTTATATATATATATATATATATATATAACATGACAGGGAAGGTCACAAAGGTTACAAGCTCACGTGCAAGGCTGAAATAAAAGAGAGCTGGTATGGTAGAGGGATGCAAGAGGTATTTATTTCAGTCCGAGACTTCAGCTTGAGTGTGGAGAGAAGGCTTTTATGAGGAAATATTAGGAGAGGTGAAATATGATGTTGTGTACTAATTTTAAACTGCAAGTAGCCTATCTCCAGCTTTCTTCTCCCTCAACATAAGGGTTTTTTATTTATATTATTTTATATTGATATCCCTGAGAAAATGACTCTAGATGTTTGCTTTTGATAGACCAACTCTCTTTGATTTTGTATTTTTATAGTAATGAAAGGAAGCTATTGTTCAAGGTTTGACAGGATATAATTAAAGTGCCATTATTTCAGAGGAACCTTCAGATGGGAACCGGGTGACAGAGGTGTATTTTTCGCATCAAACCCATTGTAGGCCTTGTAATTTTTGCTAATACAAGCTTTAGTTTATCTGCTTACAATCCCACATGAATTCATTCACATTCAAGTTCTCACAGTCTCACAAAAAAAACCCTTTCTCTCTTTCCAAATAATCATTGACCTTCCTGTCATCTATTACACTTACACAGGTGATTAAATGAAGCCACCTGGCGCTGTTGCTTTGAAAGTTCTCACTTTTGACTCCTCTCGCAGCAGCTGCTTTACACTATTTTGGTTTGGCAGAGCCTGTGACTGCAGCCCCTTTACACACACACACACACACACACACACACACACGACTTTGGAGCCCCCTAGAGTTAAGTGAGTGGAATTTACTGTCCTAAATATTTCACTGTCGTAATTACAGTGGATAACTTGCCAAAGCCACTAGAAGGCGTTTGTGGCTAAGGATACGGCTCCTAGCCTGACTACGTCAGACTTCGTACTTCCGCTCAATTTCAGTTCGCTTCTGTACTCAGTCTGATATAGAAAACCAGCTCCCAGATTATCTCCGGCTCCGCACCAGCCGTCCAACCTACGAACAGAGGGCGGGCTGAGAGCCGTGACGTAGACGCTAAGCGCCGATTTTAAGATTGCAGTTTAGGTTACGGAAATCTAAAACGACAGCGGACATGGAGACACGGGATGCTATTCGCTCTGTTGTTGGACTTATGTCCAAACTAGCATTATAGTGTTTAACCCACCTCGGTGACACTGCTCCGTGATGGCAAGTCCATGGCCTTTCTCGGCCTTTTTATGGTCCTTGGAGTTTTAGAAGGTGTCTCTCGGTCTCTTTTATCTGTCGAGCTCGAACTGGCACCCTTTTGACAGTCAGTGTCTCCTTTCTTTTCCAGTCCTTGAATATTGCCATGTCATGCTGTAATCTTGCAATTAAGTTGCAGCATTTCCGACAGACTCGAAATGAACGAAGAGCTGTGTTTAACAGAACTAATCCTAACTTTGACAGTTGGCTGCAAATGTTTTCTTGTTTGTCTCTACTGTCAAATATTAGTTTAGATGCACTAATTGTACCGTGGATGCGTAGATTTACTTCACATAATCTGCAAAAGTTGTTCACAGCCATCTTCACTCCGGTATTTCGCTCGATGGTTTTGTTTTCGCCGCATACCTGTGTTTACAGCGGAAGTTCGAGGCGATTGAGCCGGCGCATAGCACACGTCATAACCAAACGTTATGTGATTGGCTTACGGGTACACCAATGATTTTAAACTTCAGACAAGCGTCCCCACGATAAGAAGTGGCCCTGTCCCAAATGGAACACTTCATGTGCACTTGCGTTCCTACGGATTTAAGCTGGCCGCGGCGTGCGCGTGTCCGTTAAGTCCACGAGACTGTAGGGTGTCCCATTCCTCATTTTAGCGTTCAGAAGGGTGCTCGCTTTGCGGCCCTTATGCGCCCTCGATCCGCACTTCTGCCGAGCCTGCACTAGGGCGCCCGACAGTCAAAGCGGCATTACGTCACGAAAGTGCGGACTCAGAGGAAGACTGCCATTTGGGACAGGGCCTATGCACTTGCGGTCTCACTGACTTGCAATGGCCGCCGCGTGTCCGTTAAGTCCACGAGACTGTAGGGTGTCCCATTCCTCATTTTAGTCTTCAGAAGGGTGCTCGCGAGCGCCCACTTTGCGGCCGTTATGCGCCCTCGATCCGCACTTCTGCCGAGCCTGCACTAGGGCGAGCTCCGCAGCAGACTTCTACCCGACAGTCAAAGCGGCATTACGTCACGAAAGTGCGAACTCAGAGGAGGACCGCGAGGGTTTAGGGTGCCATTTGGGACTGGGCCCTAGCTGTGTCCCAAAGCTGAGTGCGCGCACTTTCAAGACCAGAATTAAAATGCGATTGCGTCACACCAACACTACCGAAGGCTGTCCCAATGTTAAATGCGAGCACTCCGAAGTCCGTATTTGAAGTGCGATTGCATCTGAGCGTCACGACGTAAGCTGCCGTAATTTGAAAGCGACGTCAAATGCGCCCTCCGTTTCCCAGGAAAATGAAGTGTACATCTGATGGACACTTCACACCCTACCATATCCCAGAATCACTTGCGCGCAGATGACGATGGAATTTATATTGAAAGAACACGGCGGATGAGAGTGCTGTGGGGGAATTCACATTGAAATGTAACATTAAGTGTTGTTTTTTCATTTACCCAAATACCTGGCCAAAAAAGCATTTTTTTTTAACACAAAGCCCACAAACAATAAGACAACCATTAAGTTATATAACCCAATAGTCTTTCCCTTTGTTGTGATTTTGTAGTGCTGACATGCAAGATATGTCCACAAATGTTTTAAGCAAACTTCAGCACTTCAGTTTTTTTATTGCATGTCTTGCTGTGTCATATTTTCTAATGTTGCACACATTTTTACATACGTTTTAATATTTCCAAAGAGTGCATCACTGTCTAAATATTTTTCAAAAGTGTTTCCATTTTCTCTTGTTTTACGGCTGTTCTGGAGAAGAAGAGCCTGCTGGGGAAGGACTTAAAAATACAATGTAAGCAAGTTAATAGACAGATTTTTGCTGAAATTCATCGTGCTGTTGTTGTTAACAGGCATGGGTTATTTGCTCTGCCTTATAGTTGCAGGTGTCCTGGGACAGGTGAGGGAGTGAGTTGAAGCTGGTGGAGCTACTCGAGAGAGGACATCAAACTCCAGAGAGCGAGAGAGAAGAGAAGAGCACTGGAGAGACAATACATTATTTATTAACCCTTCTCTCATAAACATTTTCAATATATTTTTAATTTTAATATCACATTCGTCAATGAAACAACCTAATTTCTGCAGTTTAGTTTTGTGATGCAAGTTAAAAATGGTAATTTGTTTACGTTATTTTTGTATTACGTTTTTGTAATGTAATTTATTTGTAAATGAGTCTGAGTACTTTTTGTACATTTTGTATTTTTATGCATATTCACGTGTAAATAAAAGGAAAGTAATTATGTACATTGTTCATTTTTTTAATGCAGCTTACAAAACATTCTTCTATACTTTTATTTTTTGTCCTGTAAATAAATATTTTACACATTAAAACAAATGGTTTTATACATTACTGAAATGACGTTTTACAACTATTTACCATTACCAATATGACTAGTCATATTTAAAACCTTAGTTGAAGGGATAGTTCTCCCAAAAATGAAAATTACAAACCTGGAACAACTTGAGGGTGAGTAAATTATTACAGAATTTTAAATTTTTTGGGTGAACGATCCTCTAATTAAAAGTATTATTTCACATATTCTATATACTTAAGGTAATGAGAGTAAAAGTAAAGGTATTTACTGTATTGTTGTGAAAATAAATAGTCAGGATGGCTTTGCATTAATATTACTGCTGCACTACTGTGTATGTTACATTTTACTTCTGAATATGTTCAAGGCTGTTACATTTAAAGTTGTCTACTGTTGGGTAGTTTAATCTACAACAAAGCATCATGTTGTAAAATACAATTTTTGTAGTGTTGCTGTCCTGTGAGAAAAATAAGAAAACTTAGTATTTCACATTTGTATGAGAATACTCAATGAATGTACTTCCTTGCAGTCTAGAGAATAGAATAAAGACATAGAATAGAAAAGAATAGCAGAGTCCACACAACAGCTATAACGATAAAGGCACAGATAAACAATATTGCTGGAATCACTTTCAGAATATTTTTTTTTCAGCTGATGAACAATAAAAACTTTGACAGCCAATCAGAGTCAATCCTGCTATAACGAGCTCGAGAATTTAAAGCAGCAGACGAGCGTGCGCTTACAGACAATATCATCCGCTGGCGTGAACGCTAATATTGTTATCTTTAAAGAAATTATTCTTGCTGTGAATGGGGCTTTACATACAAACTCTGAACTGGCTGTACACTGCATTTGTTGCTGCCATAAAGCAATCTGCCTTTTTCATTGAATTTTGTCACCAAACTTACAAACTCCAAAAACAGACATGGGAAAGAAACAGAAGCCATTCATCTTATTAGAAGTGCTGTGCATCAGTGTGCTGTCAGAATGAATTTGAAACTGATATTGCAAGGTAAAAAAAAACAAAAACAAACAGTTTCTTTAAGTAGCCTATGTCTTAGTTTTGTTAGGGTAAATTAGTGTGACAGAAATAGTTCATGCATTTGATAATATGATACAAGGTTAATAAGTCATATGAGGAAATGTTTACATGCAGCTGTTGTGGCTCACCCAAGAAAAATAAATAAATTAATGAATCAAATTGGAAATAAAGAAGCAGTTGAATATTTCAATGCATTGCAATGGGTTTTGTTCAGAGGTATATGTGACCCTGGACCAGAAAACCAGTCATAAGGGCAAATTGTTTTTAAATTGTGATTTATACATCCTTTCCATTGATATGTGGTTTGTTAGGATAGGACAATATTTGGCAGAGATACAACTATTTGGAAATCTGGAATCTGAGGGTGGAAAAAAACAAAAACAATATTGAGAACACCACATTTAAAGTTGTCCAAATTAAGTTCTTAGCAATGCATATAAATAATACAAAATTATGTTTTTATATATTTATGGTATATTTACAAAATATCTTCATGGAACATGATCTTTACTTAATATCCTAATGATTTTTGGCATAAAAGAAAAAATATATAATTTTAACCCATACAATGTATTGTTGGCTATTGATATAAATATACATGTGCCTTGCTACTTATGTCTGGTTATGTGATCCAGGATCATATATATATGACCCCCATTTTTCAGGAGCCTTTTATGTACATAGAAAAAGTCTTAGATCTTTGACTTAAGCTCATGAAAAATGGGGGCAAAAACAAGTGTTGCGTTTATAATTTTGTTCAGTGTGTATATATATGTTTAGGACGTAAATAAATTAAGGGCAGTAGGCTTCAGATACAGTATAGATGATAATTGTTGGTTTTCTCTCTAAAAAGAAAAGCAATATCTTATCTAATTTATCATCACACTCCTCTGAGGCTACAAAGCCACATCTGAGCACCTGTGACTGTGATTCTACATGTGTGCATATCTAAAGGAACCAGTGACCCAGGGACTTGAGCTCTCAAGTCTATTATCCTCATGTATCAACAGTAAACCAAAGGTTAAGCCATAATTCATCGGTCAAAAACATGATTCACCCATGTTAACTATAATGCCACATGTAACCATTTTATTGAAAGGTTGTTTTGATGACAAAAAATGTGAATATACTGTAAAGGCAGGGTTCCAAAATATAGGCAATACAATATAAAACCACTGTAAGCAATTCCCTGTTTTAATTAACAGCTTATGGCAAATTCCTCAAAATAATTAGACCAAATCACATCCAGTGGCCATTACAAAATAAACAGCTAGCGTCTGAGATCCATACATTAAAATGTCATCGGCCTAATCAAATTTGTAAACTAAGCTATATGTGGAATGCTGTTTATTGCATGAAACAATCTAGATATACGTATTTTACATTCTGACAGCTGTTTATGTCAGGAAAGAAGAGCCCAGATTTGTTTAGACTACCAGTATGTGAGTCTTTTGCCAAGTACGCTACACGCAAACGTTGCTTTTCTCAGAGTGCTTACAACTAAGGGCAGAAGGGTGATTCACTACATATAATGTCTACTAAGTGGAAACCAGTTATTCCCATGGTGCTAAGCTAAACACAGAAATATAATTTTGCTTATGTTAATGTCTTAGCGACTCTGTTTTAAGAAAACATAAAACCAGTGATATCCCTTCACTGCTTAGTAGTCTTAATCCAATTTCAGCAACACTTTATATTCACTTTTTTAAAGCTGGTAGAGCTTTGGCCTCTGAAGACGTTTAAGATTACACATGTGAAACTGATTCTTTAGTGTGGAGCACAGTGCGCACGCTATGCATGTCTACATTTAGTCATGTAAAAGTGAAACGCTGAAAGTATTTTAAACGGTCAGAGGGTACAGAGCAACATGTACTGTATTATAAATGTACTGTACTTCTGTCTAGAGCAAAATAACCCAACCAAAGTGAATAAATGTGTATTAAAATAGTGCTATGCGGTAACATACTGGTTATCGGTGGATGCTTAGAGATTTTTTATTTAACTGATACCGATTGATATTGGATATTTAATTGTTCATGCTCGTTTTCACTATTTTTACTAGGTATCAAAACTGCCAAACGATTAATCACGATTAATCGCATCCCAAATAAAGTTTTTGTTTACATAATATGTGTGTGCACTGTGTATATTTATTATGTATATATAAAATCACACACATACAGCATATATTTTGACAATATTTAGATGAATTTACATGTATATATAATTATATAATATATAAACATAACCTATTTTTCTTAAATATATACATGCATGAGTGTGTATTTATATATGCATAATAAATATACACAGTACACACACACACACACACACACACACACACACACAGTATACACACACACACACATTATGTAAACAAAAACTTTTATTTTGGATGCAATTAATCGCGATTAATCGTTTGACAGTACTAAGGCCGCGTGTCCACAAAAGCGCTTTTAGCCAGCTGAAAAACGCTCAGCTGTGAGCGCTTGAGAGCGCAGTGTTTTTTCCCCCCCCCCCCCCATCCCATTGAGACGCTGTGGTTGCGATGATTTGAAACATGGCAGATGCGTCACGAATTAAATATTTCTCCAAGCATTATTTTTCATAACAATATTATGGTAGTCCGGCAATTCCATCTAGTAAAGAAAATAAATACTCGGAGACAAGCAATATTAACTTCTCCATTGTTGTTCAGCCGTAGTACAGTCGGTAGTCCCGCCCATCCTCCGCTCTGATTGGTTGGCTGGCTAGAAAGTGACAGTGATGAGCACAGCGTTTTATCCAAAGTTGAACATTCTTCAACTCTCTGCGCCGAGAAAAAAACGCCTGAACACTCAGCACGAAAAATTCTACCGTATAGTGATACCTAAATTCACTTTTAGCATTTAAAACGATTGATTGTAGTTTTGAGTGTATCATTAATAAAGTTTATCTTATCTAATCTATTCAGTTTTCATACATAACATTAACATAATTTTAAGCATCGGCCAGAATTCTCCCAACTAAATTTACATTTATCAGACGCTTTTATCCAAAGCGACTTACTAGCGATTCAAGCTATACATTTTTTTTGTCAGTACATGTGTTCCCTGGGAATCGAACCCACAACCTTTGCGCTGCTAACGCAATGCTCTAACCACTGAGCCACAGGAACACTAAATAAAGGTAAAACAGAGTCGACACAATTTGATTCACTGATTTAGAATCAGTAACAGTCCTTTAACTCTGTACTGAATCAGTACATAGATGTGTTAAATTTAGCACAGAAAAAAAAAGAAATCATGCAGCCTTACAAGCATAACATTTTATTATACAGATAAATACCATAACTTTTCAAATTACAGAAATACGCGGGGCTAACCCGTGGGCTTGAAATGAAACGGAGAAGAGTTTTTTGCATTCAAATAGAATTCCTGCATCCTCAGCATTTCACATCACGTTGAATCATATATAAGCTTAGAGTCTTAATTCTGATGTTGTGTGAGATGCAATGCTTGATATAAAGGAGCTATACTGCTTTTGACAAAATACAATTGTGCATTTCTATAGAAAAATATCTTAGAATTCATATTGTAATGGCTGTGCTCTGTAAAAATGCTTATAAATAGAATAAACCTCATATAGTATATAAATGTTTTTTGTTTGTGCAACATTTGTTTTTATAAAAATAACTCCATGTCCTGCCCTGTTAAGCATAAGAGCTCATAACTCTCCTTCAGAAAACATATAAAAAGAGCCCGTACACATTGCACTGCATCGTTGCACTGAACTGAAATCCAACCAAATGAAACGCATCCTTCAAGAGTAAAGTTTTATGCCTTAAACATATTTTACCTTAGTTGTTTTGAATCAAATATACAGATGTTAATGCATTTAAAGACCCCATGCAAACGAAAACTAAAAGCAAATGAGGGTTTGAAGAAGAGAAACTGAGTTTTCCAAGCCCTTGTACACTCACCAAACACTAGAAACGATATCAAGAATGCTATATATAATAAATAAACCTTCTGAAGAGGGAAACTGCACATAAATATAAGAATAACAAATAAAAGTAAACTATCAGGATTTACCAAAAAACTAATTTTACAATATAGTGGCACATTTAAATTGAATCCCCAACGACTCTTGACAGTCAGAATTTGTATACTGCAGATTTAAGACGAAGACTTCATCTCATACGAGGCTTTTATTTCCTTTTCTGTGGTTTGAGGTAAACTGAAGTACTGTTAAAGACTCTTAAAGGCAATGTCCTACTTCCTCTAGCGCCTGTGGCACTACCTGACTTCTGATATCCAAAGCATCCAAGGTCATAAACATGCAAGCAAGCCCTCAACATCTCTTTTTTTCCTTTCTCAAACATCTCACCTGCTGTCACATGTCAAACCTGACATCTGAAGCACAATAACTCTTGCACAACAATAACTCATGCGCGATGGCATAGGCTTCATTTACATAACACGACAAAACAGTCGATTCCCAGAATTCAATAAATAACACACTTTATAAGACTTTTTGATTGGTTTTGCCATAATCTAAATGGATGTGTTCAACAAAGAGCGGGAAACCACAGAACTTTTCGTATTTTTCCATCTCTTAAATACTGGGACAGAATTACAATGCCCCTATTTGGTGAACAATTAAACTATGCAAGTGTAAAAATAAATCATATTGCACATTTTTAATAAATAATATAATATTTTCCCTTCTCACAAAAAAGTGGGAGTGACTGTGCTTCGCATTAAATTCAAACACGATTTTCAAATGAGGTTAACAAATATAAAGTTACATAAAAAAACAAAAAATGAAAGTGAGGAGTACAGTAGGGAGCATCGATTCAAGAGCTTCCGAGAAGAACGTAGGAGATGCTAGAAGAAACTGCAGTGGGTCGGTAAAGGGTGTAAGACGGATGAGTGACGCTGGTGTGCGCGTTCGGTTTCCTCGGGCCAGGCTGGCTGGAACGTACGCCGCTTCAGCAAAGCCCCCGAAATGCATTCCTCTGGCACTGCGAGCACATCTCCCAGTTACACGTCAGTTGGTAAATGAGTAAGGCAGCTGCTCTTGCCCATCACGCAAAAGTGCATCATCAAACAGTCTTTGCCAGAGACCTATGGAGTTGCTGATATAAAGGCTTTCCGTCAGCAGATAAGAGTCACGTTGCACTGCATTCTCTTCTTCGGTTTCCATTTTAATGGTAATTTTCCCCCAAAATATATTTTCATCTCTTTTGCCAGAGCCACATGATATTAGACCACACCATTCTCAGAGATGATGCTTTGGGTTTCAAACTTGATTCTTCAGCTCCCTCTGCCCTCTGGAGACTGCCTGCTGCCATTTGGATTTCAGAAAGGTCATTGACACTGTGTGGATCGCCATCCAACACTAAAAGTGGTTATAATAATGGAACACAGGGTTAAAAGTTACAGTACATCCATAACAAATACAGATGGGGCTAGTTGTCTCAGAGGCTGTAGATAGCAGGTGTTTTGGATGTTGGCTATAAACAAAACTGTCAAAAAACTATATTTTAAAGGTTGAACGATCTATGGAATGTAGAAAGTAGACAGAAACAATTAAGGTCATTAATAGATCATTTATTATGAGCTCTGTTGCTCTCAGAGCACAACTCAGTTGTGATGATTTCTGAATTTGCTACTTTGCTTAATTTTATACTATTATAATTTTGCCGAAAAGCATATAATTGGCTGTTTGACAGCAGCCTCTGACAGCTTACTCAATACAATGTGATGACATGCCTCGCGTTTATATGGGATGATGGTCAATGTTTTAAAATGATGAAGTCTAAATTTTGACTAAAGGCAATATTACATGCATTACATGCAATATTAAAGCAATGGCAGAATTCATTGCAATGCACTAATTGAAAAATGTCATCACAAATCCACACAGAGATTATTAAGTGAGTTGTTGAGTATATGTATGTCAATACTCAAACAATTCCACCTAAAAACACATTATTCCATCCAATAATTAATGTTTTGTCTGAATACTAGCAGTAGCACAGAGTTATTTATTTTAGCTACATGATAATATCAGACTCAAGTCCCATCCTCATTTTTTCTTGATTGAATATCCTGTTTCACTTAGAAATATGTCAAATTATGGAGTTGAAATAAGTTGCCAATGACAATTCAATATTGATTTTAACATATTTTAACTATAGCACCATTCAAAAGTTTGGGGTCGGTAAGCACACCAAGGCTGCATTTATTTAATCAAAATACAGTAAAAGCAGTAATATTGTGAAATATTATAGCAATTTAAAATGACTATTTACAATTGGAATATTTAAAAAATGTAATTTATTTCTGTGATGAAAAGCTGAACTTTCAGCATCATTACTCCAGTCTTAAGTGTCACGTGATCCTTCAGAAATCATTCTAATATGCTAATTTGGTGCTCAAGAATAATTTCCTATTATTATCAGTGTTGTGTTACTTAATATTTTTTGTGGATAATTTTTTTTAGGATTCTTTGATGAATAGAAAAGTCAAATCTTTTGTAACATTACAAATTTATAAATTGTCATTTAACATTAACATTATAAAAAACTGACCTTAAACCTTTGAATGGTATAAAAAAAATACGCTTGTAACTTTCACAAACAATGACAAAGAAACAGGAAGTAACAGGTTGAATTAAACTTGAATTAAATTTTGAAGTAGAAAAACTGAAATAGTATCTTCTTATAAAATCTACTTCAATAATCTTTGTGTCATTTACAATTTTGGAAAGTCAAGTATAATGTATAAAGATAAAAAAGTTTACCTGAGATGGTAGTGTTTCATGTGAGGAAATGGACAAAAATGATTGCCAATCCAATATTTAAAAGCATCACCATGGCAACCAAAATTGAGTTAGGACCCTGGGTAAAAAGAAACACGGTGTAACAATTCCAGCAATAATCCATAAAACACACATCTGTAAGTATAAACAAGACACTTACAGATTCTTCCGCTACGGTTTCATCGGCCTTATCTATGCTGGCTTTCTTGGTTTCAGCTAAGCTCTTTGGTTTGATAGACTCTTGTTTCCTGATCGTGGGCTGGGGTTTGGGATTGACCATTTTGGGTGGTGGAGGCATCCTGGCCAGGCTAGACTGCGTCATCTCAGGCTCTTCATCTTCTGGTTCCTCTGGTGGAGGCAACTTCACCACCGGATTCACGTAGTAACTGTGATAAGCAGCATGTAGCTGCCCATTACCTGTTCTGGCAGGCTTGGCCAGGGGTTCAGGGGCCTTGGGGGGCTTAGGTGGGGGAACGTCTTGTAGCTTGATGGCCGCTACAGGAGGAGGGGTGGATACTTTGGTGATCTCTGCCACAATGGAGGCTCTCTCTTCTTTGCTTATCTTGCGAGCTACACTACTACTGTCCTTGCTTATCTTTCGGGCTACGCTGCTGTTGTCCTTGCTTATCTTGCGGCTGGCGCTGGGGTTGGGTGCTTGGCTCTGTTGAGGGGAGTGAGGAGGTGACGGGGTTGGGCTCTGGGCAGAAGAGTGGTTTGGTGTCGTGCCACGCCGATAGAAAGGGCTGCCAGAAGGCTTCTTCTTCTCCTTCTCCTTATCCTCTTTAGGTGCTTCCTCCTTGATCTCCTCCACCGGCTCACTGAACTTTTGTTGGATGTAGTCAAGTCCTGAAAGGTAGGCATACAATGACAAAGTCAGGGAAATTATAATACAAGTTCACCAGCAATTTGACGTAATTTATGGCATAATTATTACAGAAAACAAATTTTGATTTTGGTCACCAAATTCCACACACATTTACCAAGTTATAGGTCAACATTGCCAAGGATGAAATATATATTATATATATATATATATATATATATATATACAGAGCCGATCCTCCCTATATGCAGAATATGCAAGGTCCCCGAAACACCAGGGGGCACCCTTGCTCTCAAAGATGATTTAATTTTAGTTTCGTTTTTTAATTTGGCCAGCGGCTATGAAAACATGAATGATTATTTGTTGTAATGCAGTGCTGTTGCCCTTTCTACGTAAAAATCTGTCAAATCATGTAACGTGAATGTCGTAAAGTCTCTTGCAACCTAAAAAAACGCGTTGAAAGAATTGCTAGCCGCGGAAGAGACACTGTTGCTTGAGCACTTTCCGCGAGCGCGATTTGAGGCGGAGTGAAACACGGACAAATGCTTTTCATTAATTTGTTCATAACCACTCGAACCCAACAATATATATATATATATATATATAAACAATGCTCTACTAAATGTATATATTTAAAAAACTCACATAATTAAATTT